>BJKM01000163.1:825000-1084321 GCA_015082035.1 Chaenogobius annularis | reverse complement strand
CTCAAAGAAATGCAAGGGAAGGGAAGCAATTAAGACCGGAAGTAAATGAGAAAATATGGTACATCTTGTCTTGTCCTCTCCACAATCTACAAAGACACCAGCACCAAAGAGCCTCTCACAGTGTCCATTAAGAAGCACCCTGCTCCACTTGGCCTGCGGGCGACACTGACTCCAACACTAATATCATACTGGCACCCAATGAATTCCTAAAGAGCAGGGTCACTGCACTTGGCTTTCCCTTTCTGCTACTTACACCAGCAATATTCCAACTTGTTGTTTTGTTTCCATCACATTTTCCATTAAAAGTGACATTTCATCTAAATCAAGCCCTAGGGGTGAGAAGGCAAGCAGACACAAGAGGTGAGAAATGCAGGCGTTCTCACATACAGTGTATATACAGAATATTTGTGCATACATATACGTGTGTGTGTGTGTGTGTGTGTGTGTGTGTGTGTATATATTCATATATGATATGATTAATGGTTCATGGACGGACAATTCTTCAGTCACCTTCAGTTCATTTTCTAGAAAAAACACTTTTTTGGAACGTTAAAGGTTAACGAGTGCGGTTCAGGACCCACATGAATCCTGCAAGAATACTTAAGTAATTCAAATCAATGCATGTTGCTACACATATGTTTTCTTCATTTATTGCTATTGCTATTACTATTTGAGCTGTAGAGGGAAGAATAATTATACATTTATGATGAATGATAATGTTATTAATGCTAATTATCTATGAAAGATCACAGTGCTATTTATTGCAGGTAATATTTTTTTACAATTTGGACAAAATGGTTGCTAAAATAGTCAGAGTAGTAGTAGTAGTAGGAGGAGGAGTAGTCGTAGTAGTAGTAGTAGTAGTAGTAGTCGTAGTAGTAGTAGTAGTAGTAGTAGTAGTAGTAGTAGTAGTAGTAGTAGTAGTAGTAGTAGTAGTAGTAGTAGTAGTAGTAGTAGGGTAGGGTGGTAGTAGTATCAAAATTTCTTTTTTTGTGACAAAAAAACTGATAAAGTTAGAGAGAAAAGTAGTTTTTTTCTTCCTGGCCACAAATGCCTAGTGCTTCCTGCTAAAAGCAACGAATATTTCTGCTAAACTAGAGAGTCAATAGCATCCTATACAAACGCCAGTTACCGAAAGAGGATATTGTACCAGAGTTCGATTTTAGGGTTTTAGCCATACATATAATTTTCTCCAGCTAAAATTCATAATCAATACTCCTTATCTTATTACTACTAGTCCAAGTGTTATTCATGTCTCCCACTCATGAAAGAGGGTGATATTAAAAGTTGAATTTGATTAAAGTTGGATCAACATTCCAAACATGCCACACAGCATGAGTGTGGGTATCTTCAATTAGATGATTGTTTAAATAAACAGCATAGTCTTAGACTCTCGACAGATCAATGGAAATAATTAACTCTACACTATAAAAGTTAAACCATCCCATGACAACTGTATCCACTAATACGTTGCCATGGCAAGCCTATCCAAATGGTTTCTAGTTTTCTATTTCAAATATTTCAATCATAAAAATCAATCGCAGCAGGGCTAGCGTTGTTCTCACAAATGCTTCACAGTGCTGAGATTCCCCTGATTTTTTATGGGGCTGTGTGTGGTCAGTGGACGCACGCCACGGACTTGATGCGGACAATGAGAAAATAGCCACTCACTGCATATGAATCATTGTTCACTTGTCATCTGGCCAGTGGAGCGCAGCGAGACTGACAGAGACGCCACTACACACAAAGACCAGCAAAAGCGAACCTAGAAGAGAAAGCGAAGAAAGAGAGAGACGATGAGATAGAGAGAGAGAGAGAGAGAGAGAGAGAGAGAGAGAGAGAAGAAGAGAGAGAGAGAGAATAAGAGCTCTTGACCAAACACTTCTCTTTTAGGCAAAGCAAAGAGTCTGGGAAAATATTCATTCCTCGTGGGCTCGCTGCATCGCCTGCATCTCTGACACTTAGCTATAGGGTTCTTTAACATCCCCAAAATGCGATGGATGGCATCCCAGGAGAACTTGATGTTTGTTGTTTGTCTGTGGGTTTTTTTCAGTTTAGATTTTTTCCCAGCACAACATCAAAAAAACTGAGACACTCATAATAGCTGAACACATTAAAACAAATGAGTAGAAGTTCAAGCGGCTGCAATTAGGTGGCAGACAGGCCCTTATTGTAGCAGATAAAGTCTTAGTATAACATATTAGTCAGTATTAAATCTTGGCAGTGGCAGTATACTTGCCTTTTTTGGTATGTGACACTCTAGCTCAGGGACATAGCAGTGAATGCTTTTATTGTGTGTACAAAAGATGGGAAAATAGGTCCTTGCAGGTTGGCATTCCATTGAACAAATACAAGTCTCAGTATTTGCTCTTGCTGTGTGAACAAAAGGGTTTCAAAGCAACGAATTCAACAAGCCATTGTAATGCAAGTCAAAGGAACACAACTGTAAATGTGAAATGGAGCTGCAGTGGCTCAGACCGTATAAAGATAATCTGATTATTCAGTGTTGTTGAGTCCTCTGGCAAGACACAACAACCTCCGCTGTAAATGTATATTACTGTATAAGTGGAGGAAGAGGCCTTTGTTTTCCCGTATTAATGTCACACAACGGACAGTTGGAGTTGGCACCCGGTTTGTTTGAACACAACTGCCCAGGCATTTACATCAATCTTTTTATTTTTTATTTACTTTAGCTTGAAAACATTAACAATGGGAAACTGAAAATGTACCCCTTAAAATAGAGACAAATTTAAAAAAAATTGGTACAATACAATGTATCCCATTTTGCCAGCGGCCGTTGATGAATTGACGCGTCTTTAGTGCGGGCAGACCATAGCGGGAAAGATTTAAAAGTTCATGCCCATGAAATTACTTTTACACCCACGTCTTTATTGTGGTAGCCCGATAAGGCTATAATACTATTTGTATCTCACCAATCTGCCTATGCTTTAAACCAACTAAATATAATATATAATATAGTGAAGTGAGGAGCAACACGCGGGGCGCGGTGAAGTGCTCTATCGTGTCTGATGTACAATCTCGCGAGAGATGTAGTGTGCGCGAGATGCGATGTAGACGAGCCATTTGCCGCCTTCCGCGCGCGCGCGTGTCTCACAGTCTTCGAGAGTTGGAGAGCCTTCCGCGAGCACACGCGATGGGAGCGAGGAGTAGATGCGGGCCACGTGACTCTCATCTGTTCCTAAAAGCGGGTGCTGGTTAGTGTGCTTCCTGTTACGCACAAAAGAAGCAACGGAACTTTATTTGCTGTGAGAGAGCAGGATGCAAATAATACACCCATGATACAAGAGTTACACAGTAGAATGTCACAAAGTTGTTGTATTTGGTCCGGACTTTCTTGCAGTAGAGTGTGAAAAGCGAATACACACCGCGCGCGAAAGAAAAAAGCGACAACACAAAACAACAACAGCGGAGCCGAAGTACGAAACGCTACACACTATGAAGGAGTAATGAAAGAGACGAAGGAGTCGGGCCTGCAACGACAGGAGAGGAATGGAATCGACAGTGCCCATTAATCCTTCACACTTCTCCCACTGTTTACGTTCATCTTCAACAGAGCAGTGGTGTTTGATGATTAGCACGCGTAACAAAAAGAGCTGAACTATTTCATATGTGCTCAGAGTCCGCGCGCTTATCCGTAATACTTCGAATCTAGCTACCATGGAATGTCCTATTAGAATAAACTAATATTTTTAGTAAAAAGACTTATCCCCCGTAAATGGTTAGAGACCGTTAAGTTACTATAAGTCTACATACCCTTGTACTCTATAAATTTAATGGTGCTAGTAATATTTTACTTCAAAAATAAGCATACATATGTACTGATAAATGACCAAAATGGAGTGGTTCTTACTTCAAAATATCGCATTAATGTAATAACAAACACATTCTATTAATCTGTTGGTGGACACCGTGCCCTCTAGCTTAAATGTCCTATTACTCTCTCAACTAGTGGTACGCCCACTATGATTATTATCTACAAAAAGAGAAAGATAAGTTAATATGATAAATTTCCTATTTATGTCAGCCTCCCTTCCTGTCTAGAACTCTCTATCCAAAAAATAAAATATTGTACGTTCGTACAGTAACTATTACACGAGTATAGTTTTACTTAGCTATAACTCCAGTCCATACACCCTTATCGATCTAATACTAATATGTCGTAACCAAAGACAAGGAGCACATATAGAACCATACAAACACTAAGAAGGGTACAAATGTCATATCGCAAACATACTAAGGACATAGTTTTACTTCTCATCCTGTTACAATGATTCAAAGAAATGTAGCGCTATCACACCAATCAAGAAGCCCAAGCATTACAACGAGATTGTATATATCTCATACATAGGCTCGTGATTATCCCTCGAACACAGCAGGCGCGATAGTGTAAAGCACAGATTAACAGGCAATTTCTCGAATACACATTCCCATACATTACAATCACGTATGATTGTTGGGCCTGTCGAACAGCGTTTGGTGTTTTTTGTTTTGGTGCGGAGCCTATCGAACTGCCAAACTTTGTGATATCCTTTATATATCTATATAGATGAATTGCAGTGTCAGAAGCATATAATCACCATCTATCTATCATTTAATGCGATGGAGCCGCTGTTCTGCATAAGGTGTGCCTTATATACTGCGACCTCTATTCTGACTTGAAATGTGGTGCAGCAATCTAGATCTTCCAAGAGCGGGATGGACAGGGGCTAACATCCACAGATCAGAGTGCGCTATAGGCACAGCGAAATATTTTCGATCAGCTGTACACTCACAGCACACTCGATCGCCCGGATCTATATAGCATTAAATAATTAAATTTTGACTAGCATCACAACGGTGATAAGCAAATTAATGGTGTAAATTGGCCGTTGGAGATGTGTCTGCCTATCTGCCCCATCTAAGCATTGGACAGTGGCCTGTGGTGTATTTTGAGCTTTCCGGACTTATATTTTACCAGTGATTGGCGGTGGTAAAATAATTTTGAACAAATACTCTTAATTATTACCCTGCCTTTCTAAAATCCTCAATAAACGAATGATGAATAATAAGGGATGTTTCTGATAAGGTACAGACCGTGCTTAATACGTTCATGGTCATGATTTAATCTGGTTCACCTTTGAAGGCATAACATCACACCTGTGTGCGTCTAAAAGGAAAAGACTCATCCCTTTTCATCTCAAGCCTATTCATCACAGCTAGAGAATATTTTAGCAGCTGATTCAGGATATGCATGTGCTGAAGAGGTGTATAGTGTATAGATGACGTGTTTCTGTGAGGTTTGTCCGTGACCCCGGGCAGCAGCGGTGTGTCTGCGTTTTACTGAGAGCTGACTCGTTTTTGTCTGCTGATATTCTGGCACACCCACAGATTCTCACACAGCAGTGGCACAGATTTTTTATTTTTTTTTACTCTTTTCTGTTCTGCACAACAGCTTTATAGACCGAACAACACAACTTACTGTTCCCAGCACCCAATACGCCCCTTTAGGCTTTGCAATTGTAGTGTGCCTTGAAAGCCTACAGCTTCTCGGTCTTGTTGAAGAAAGAAAGGATTGGAGTGTATCTTGTTGAGAGAATGTTCAAAATAGAAGTTTAAAAAAAGGTCCAATTAATTTGTGGTGTTAATGGTGTAATTAATAGCTTTCATAATTTTGCCATAAGAAAAATGTATGACTACAATTTATTTTTTCAATAGTGAGTTTTGAGCAGGTGTGCAAACTCATTTTGGGCCACAGGCCAAACGCATGTTTGACACCCCTGGTCTAGAGTATTCCCTTGTCAGTGATTGCCGACACAAGTGCTCCTCAAAGTAACGGCAGAAAACTCAGTCGTGAACAAGACTATTTTGTCTCATTTGTCTTTCATTTAATAACAAAAAAACACATCTAGCAGTGCACAGAGCTTAGAGCCTGATTGGTCTTAGCCATGGCTAATTGGGTGAAACATCGCACTCTGTGAATGTGCACTGTCTTAGTATTTAAATTCCCCATGCCAAAAAAACCAAAACCAAAACGTGCAGTGGACACAGGCTTAAGGTCAAGTACTAGTTTACTTTTGACTCAAGGCCCAAAAGCTTTAGCTGACATCACCCCTTATTAGCCTCCTTCACCTGCCTGTCAATGCCTCTTGTGTCCACAAGTCAGAAGATCTCTTACTCTGCACAGGAAACATTTTATTCAAGTAAAGTGATGCTTCAATTTGGGATTTTTATATAATAAGCTGTTTCTGCCAGCTCAGTGCACAGGCTGACATTTACTTAGCTTAGGGCAAATAGGAAGTTGGAAAGAAAATCGTGAGTTTGCCTAAAAACCTCCAACCCTTTCCTCCTCCCTCTTCATCCTTTTTCATTTGTTTTCTTAATTTTGCAGGTATTATGAATTTTCTGCATCTTCAATGAGTAGGAGGCAAGTAATCCCATCGACCCATCGATATTTCCAAAATGTTGAAGGGTCCAGAGACCTTCAGGGTTACTCTTAAGAATAAGAGTAATTTTTATGCAAAAGTATTTGCATAAAAATATATTCCTTTCTTGCGCACAAAGGAAAATCACAGCACATCTGAGGCCATCAACCTTTATCACATTGTGTTTGAAAACTTAAAGTTAAGTTTTTGTTTAAACATTTGTTTGAATATTTATAGATTGGTTATTTACTTTTTGAAAGATTACCAACTATGCAAAAGATGTTGAGCTTTATCCCAAACCAGCTTCTCAAAGTGAGGGGCGCACCTGGTTAGGGGGATGCAGAGCCATGCCAAGGGCCGTATGTATGTATGTATGTATGTATGTATGTATGTATGTGTATATATATTGTGTGTGTGTATGTATGTATGTGTGTATATATATATATATATATATATATATATATATATATATATATATATATATATATATATATATATATATATATATATATATATTGTTTTCTGTTACAATACCAATATAATATCTTGAGGCTGTGAGGAGGCATGGATTTCAGAAACACTGTCTTAAACAGACACTTGAGAGAATGAAAGGGATGATGCAAAATTTACGCCGACCCTGCAAACATGGATTACTGATGTTTAAAAAAAAATGTTTGGTACCATGCTGATTCAAATGTAAAATGCATTGATTATTATTTGTTAAAATACCGGCGTGAGTTCAAATGCGGCTCCAACAATTTGCTGCATGTCCTGCTAGTCTTCCCCATTTCACCTGGCACTGTTCTGTCTAATAAAGCCTCACTAAGGGAGTGACGTGATTTTGCCATCTTCCAAAAAATCTACAAAAACAAAAATCCATATGGCTAAATCTATATGTTTACTTACTGATAGATATGTTCTAACTTCTATTCCAAGCTCAGGACACAGCCTATTAGGAGAGGTGGGGGACTCAAGTCGCAGTTTTCATGACTTGAGACTTACTTGACTAGTGGACCATACTTGACTTGACTTAGGACTCGAGACTTGACTTTGACTTGAGCCTAATAACTTTGAATAAATTGAGTTTTACGGGCTAATCATATTTCCAAAGAACTTTAATGGATGTAAATGCATTTGTGTTTTCATGAGCCTTGTGCTCTTTATACTTTCGGTTTCACAACCACAGCACTTCAAATACTTCAGGGAATGGATTAAAACCAGGCCTGGACTGCCCATCTGGGGCATAGCCCAGTCCTTCCCATTGACACCCAGGCCGGGTCATGGCAAAGCCGACGGGACAGTGCTGGACGCTGGAGTGCCAGCCCTGCACCTGTAGGTGCAATAATGAACCTGGACCATAACAGCTTATATAAAATGCTGAAATTAAGCTATCATTTAAAAAGAACAGATAGGATGAGACCACAAAAGCAACCAACAGAGTCTCATCTTCACGCCAGTTTTTATTTCACATTGATAGACCTCATATTTGTGTTGTTCTGGTTATTTTAGTTTTCATTCAGTGACATCAAAGCGTTTACCACAGGCGTGCGCTGCATATTTCTGATGTGATCTCAGAAAATGAGCAAAGGCTACAATCCTCTAAAGTTACACAAAACATGAGCCCAAACGTCTTGAGACAAGTCTGTGTAGCCTGTGCTGTTTAGGGGCCACGTTAGACCACACTGCTGTGACTCTGCGGGCAGACATCCAGAGGCGTTATTTACAAGCAAACTCTGGAGGCACTAACAGGGGGGCCGCATGGAAACTTATTATATTTTATGTTGTATTCAGACTTCAGTCATTTAATTTTGATCAATAGTAACATAGTTCTAACATTTTCTTGTTTTTACCCTAACTTTTTTGTAGCGTTTTGTAACATTAAATTCTGTGTAACAATAAACTGTGCAACATTTTAATAAAAGGCCCTAGATCAGTGCTATTCAACTTAAGGCCAGATCAGGCCCGCCAAACGATCTGATCTGGCCCACGACACATCTTCCAAATATTACTATAGATTCGTTTTCTTGTTTTCTGGTTTAATTCTGGGTTCGTACAAGATTAAACCTGGTTTGCTGTTTTTTCTGGCTTAGTCCTTGATTAATTCTGCTTTAGACCTGGTTTGGACCTGGTTTGGACCTGGTTTGATTCTGGGTTAGACTTGGTTCCGGCCTGGGTTGTAGCCTATCCGGCCCAGAGGCCATGGCCCCCCGAGAAACTGGCCCTCAAGAAAATTAAGTTGAATAGCCCTGTCCTAGATAATACCAAGTTAGCAATGTAAAATGCACTAAAATAGAAAAGCAGTGTTTGGAGTTCTGCTGAGAAGGTGATCGGCTGCAGACTTCCATCTCTGCAGGACCTGTACGTCTCCAGGGCTCTGGGACGAGCAGATCGGATCACAGTTGACCCTTCTCATTCTGGACATGGTCTATTTGGACCACTCTCTTCAGGCAGGAGGCTACGGTCCATCCGGACCAGAACCTCCCGCCACAAGAATAGTTTCTTTCCCTCTGCTGTTGGACTCATGAACACTTCAAAACACCTGTCACTTTAACTGCAACTATCACTCACTGCACTGTCACTTTCTGCACTCACAACTGTAAATTTAACTGTAAATTCTCTGTACATAGTAATGCCTATTTTTATTTTATACTATAGTAACCTGAAACTGTTTCTTAATGCACGCCCTTTGGATTTCATATATGTTGTTTTTATTATTGATCAGTGTTTTATGCCGCACCTTAATGCCAAAACAAGTTCCTATGTTTGTGAATTCTGTTCATTGCCAATGGCAATAAACCTTTTCTGATTCTGATTCTACTCCCACCTCTGCCTATTAGTCCTGTGAAAATAAAAACATAAAAATGTATGGTGTAAATGCAACAAAATGTTTTACATTTATGTTACCAAAAGTTTTGACCGTGATTCAGCAATTTCCCAGTCTAAATCTGTCAGAAAAACTGTATGCCAGGATGTTTAATTGCAATTGTTATTACTTCCTCAGTGTGACATGTCAGATATTACAATTTTAGTACTATATTTTTGACTTCCGTTGAAGCCCAGGGGTGCGGCTTTGTGAAATAAATAGCTATCAAAGGATCTGAAAATGCAAGCGAAGGTGTGACCGAGTCAGCGGTAGAATGATAGGGGCAGTAATGGAGGGAGACAACAACACAACAGGGGGCAGAGATGATGCTAACAGCTGCTGAAGCGCAGTGGTGATGATGGTAATGTAATGAAAGCTCACCTTATGCCACGCGGAGAGGGACATTTTTGGTGAGCACCGTTGTCATGGCAACTGATTTTTGCACCACTTTGACAGGTAGTATATGAGTGAGGAGGGGTGTCTTTGTGAGTGATTTTCTTTATCTCAGAAGATGACAAAGATGATATCCCAGCTGGTGGAAGATAAGTGTAGCTCATCAACGGGCCTGAGCCGTCATGTCCGTAATTAAAGATTGAGCTGTTTTATTATTGGAATGGGAGCAGAGGAGATTTGACATGTTGGTGGTATACGACCATTTCATGAAATAAATGGTTGAAGGTTTCACTTCAATGAAACAATATTTTCCTGCAAATAGATTTTTAACTTTTGAACCAATTTTGTAACTAATGTGAATACTAATAGAATATGAAGGCTCTAACACTGGGCAAACCTAGGAATGCTTGTTAAGGTGGGCACGCGGAGGAATTTTGTAGATCAATAATCAGTCAAATTGAGTAATTCGGTTACAAAAAGCTTTGATTATTATTTTATTGCCTCGATTATTGCCTCGAGTGCACTGTACTACTTGTGGCTCTTATTTCACACACACAGCTTGTTTCTGAGCAGCGCCTGCCGTAACTAAAGCACAACGGAGAAGAGCGCGGTCGGTTTTAAACTCACACTTTATCTGTCTAACAGAGTTTTGTTGTATGAAAGAGCACAAAGGACGGCAAGTATGAAACCAAAAGTGAAGCCACGGAGGTAAAGCTGCAAAATGACTCGCCCTCAGTGTAGAATTGCAGTGTAGATGTTTGCTCTTACCTTATCTTAAGTGATGTGACATAAAATGCTAATTAATTCATAGCTACTGTTGATGATGATCAAATTATCTCAGACTGAAATGTGGCAGATGCACTCATCATGGACCTTTGGACTGGTAAATTAAGGCTGTTTTGGAGACATACTTATGTGAAATTAAGAATAACATTTGTTATTTCAAGCAGAAAAATAATATTTGTTTATTACTATGAACTAAAATTTAAATTTGCATTGTTTCATGGAATGTACAAAAATGAATAGATTACTTGATTAATCAAAGAAAATAATTGATAGCTGCAGCCCTAAAATACGTTCATCTTTGTACCAGGTTGTAGCTAAAGTGCTAATTTGGACTTGTGATAAAGAGGTAATTGCCAATGGCTTTATAAATGAATGAGCTTCTGTAAAAGTATAACATAAAAACTGCAATGTGGCAATTAGTAAGTAACTAACTAAGTAACTAAATACATAAAATGAAAATGAAATGAAGTAACATGGAGAAACGGTATCTATGAACGGCTCTTCGTCTGCAGAACGGTTCTAGGGTTAGGGTTAGGGTTAACCCTAAAGATTGAACGTCTTTGTATGTCCCTGTGATGGTTAAATATGTATTTTTGGCGTTTGAAGTGTCCATCGTCGCTCCCTGCTGTCTCTGGACGAAAAACCAGCCTTTAAACATTTGCCGACGTCGACCCAAAGACATCTCTCCAGAGAAACCCTGGTGCTTTTTTTTTTTTCTCAACATATTGGAATATATGGAATTCTTCTGACTCATTATGAGATAAAAAAAAAAAAGGTGAAACAAATAACGCTTTTGCGTCTATTTTCTGAAAATGTATCTTCAAAAGGGAGCTGCAGGGGGAGCTCTATCGCCAGAGTTACTTAGTGCTGCTTTAAATGACTTATTTCTGAATGAACAACAATCTGTGAATCTGGTGTGAGACAATGCGGTCACAGGGTAATAATTAAAACATTTCATTTTTGGATGTGGAATGTGTTTTTACATCTCAATAACGAACACATTACAAAATATGGAAATCTAATACACATAATCTGGCACTTTGAACATGATTGCAGATAGTCCAAATTGTTGTTTATAATCCCATGTCTGTTTCGCACATGGAGCTGTGGTTTTAATTAAAAGATCTTCAATCTTGTCTGACTCCCAACAATATGAGGTGTGATCACTGCCTGTCACTTTGCTTCAACACAAACATTTTTGCTCCCAGATTCATTTAATGGGCTTGTCAAAACTGAGGAAAATTAGAGACGACAGAGGCTCCTGATAAGCCACACTGTCATTAGGAGGCTCAGGCTGTTGTTTGGGGGCCATGGTCGTGCTGTGTAAATGTCTCAAAATGGTCACCGATGCAACACAACAAAACAAACACATATGCACACACCGGGCCAGAAGAGAGATCAGCAATTATCCACCTCATACTAAGAATAATATTTCAGATTTGCTAACGACTGTGTACAATTGGCCCTGCGACGAGTTGGCCACTGTCCAGGGTGTACCCTGCCTAAGGCCCAAAGGCACTGGGATAGGCTCCAGTCACCCGCGACCCCTAACGGGAACAAGCGGTAGAAAATGGATGGATGGATGGATGGATGGATGTGTACAATTGTGTACAACCTTTTTGCATCTGAAGTTGTAAAATTTGACTGTGGAAGATGCCACATAGAACACCTGACAGCCTGACATGGGAGCTGACACATTCCAGGTCTAATTCACTTGGGTCTTTAGTTGCCCAACTGCTCGGCGTGAGCTGAGAGGTTCTGCGCTGTTGGCCTCGTACGGCAAGTCGTCTCGGGGGAGCTCTGGGGGGGTCCCCACGGGGGAGGCGCTGCTGTGGCACCGGGCCTCACATGAAAACCCACAGTACTCGTCCTGGGATCATCCATGATGAGAGACGTACGCGTGGGAAAGGAGTTCAGTCGCCTCAGACAGCTGCACGTTTGGCTTAAATCATACTGTGGCGCCAAGCAAATTCCATATGTGGACAATTTTGCTGCTTTTTTCAAACAACTTGAACTGTTTAAACGTGATCGACTTCATCCAAATATGTATGGATCTCGTCTTCTCTCTTTCAACATCAACCTCACTCTTGCATCTGAAATGCTCATGAACCTCTTAAGATACCTGCCCAGCACTCTATTGCACCTATTTCAAATGAAAAAGGAATCAGATGACAAATCATGTAGTGAATAATAAAATGAACAAACAAGACTGAAAAAACTACAAATCATATTTAATCTACATTGAACCTACTAAAAGCCTGGCCATATCAAATACTCAATCCCATAATGTTCTAAACACTGACTTAAATATTTATTTATTTATTTAAATCAGAAAAAGTCTTCACATGAATGTTCAAAGTCTTCAATCAAAAATAGATAAAACAAGCAAATCCTGTATTGTATTGTATTGTATTGTATTGTATTGTATTTCATTGGACAATTATAATATATTCCGTTGTGATAGATCCAGTAAAGGAGGTGGAGGAGCAATATTTATAAAATCTTGTTTTACTGCAACTGTAAATTCCAAAGTCTCCAAGTCAAAAAGTTTTGAATACATTGCCCTAGAGATGGATAAATCTTTTTTTGGACAAATGAGGGATTACACCGACAATACTGGGAAAATGACAGTTGTAGGGTTTTATCGTCCTCCGTCTGCTGCTGTCGTGAGCTAGAGGACTTCTTTACCTTCCTCTCCACTTTTGATCATTGTGAGTTGTTTTAGGTGACATGAACATCGATTGGTTGTCCAAAACTTCTGACAGTCTAAAAAACGATTGGAATAAATTAAAACCTCACACAATTTATTACTGCTCCCACCCGACCTGACCCTAAAGACCCACTTAAAGCTACATTATTGGACATCATCTTAAGCAACAAGTCTCAGAATTGCCACTGAAGTGGTGACTTTCCTCTGGACTTTAGTGACCACTGTCCTATTGGGTGTGTGCGGAACACAAAATGTATTAAATCCAAATCAAGTCGAACTGTTAAAAGGTCTGTTCTATAGTGACATTGGTTTTACCACTTTTTCATCAAAACATTTCATGCTATTACTGATAAACATGCTCCTCTTAAAAGAGTCAGGGTCAAAAATAAGAATAATGCCTGGTTCTGTCCAGACGTTGCTGCATTATCTCGAGAACGTGACAAAGCCTGGGCAGAAGCCACGGCAACCAAATCAGCAGCAGATTGGCAGCAGCTTTGTCATAAGCGCAATAAATATGTCTCTACTGTTCGTAAAGCCAAAACATTTTAGTACGTCAATACTTTCTGCTAAATTTTGGCAAACGGTTAAATCCTTATCGCGAAATTTGACTCCCTCTTTTCCAATTAAAATCATTAAAGATTCAATCAGCTTGACGACCAAAAAAGATTTGTGATGCATTTAATCAGCACTTTCCTGACGCTGGAAATATCTTTATTTCTGCTCCATCTGTTGCTGCTTCCCAAATATGAGAATACCTGATGATCAAGTATTTTCCCTTAAACCCTTTACACAGTATGAAGTATTAAATATGTTGCTCTCTATAGGTCCAAAAAAGCCCACTGGAGCTGACACCCTGTAACCTAGGTTACTTTTGTTATCAGCCCCACTAATTGTAAATTGTTTAACTCATGTTTTTAATCTCACAATTCAAACTGAAAGTATCCCATTACTGTGGAAAACTGCTTTTGTTCTCCCTTTGCACAAAGGAGGCCAGAAAAATGATTTGAATCATTTCCGTCCAATCTCCAAACTATCCTGCCTAGCAAACTCTTGGAGAAGCTCATAAGTAACCAGGTCCGTGCGTTCTTTACCAAATATTCCATTTTAAATAGCTACCAGTCTGGATTTAGACCAGGACATAGAACTATCACAGCTGCTACTAACGTTATAAATGATATTGCTATTGCATTGGACAGCCGTGAGGAATGTGCTGTTTTTGTTGATTTGTCAAAGGCCTTTGATTCAGTAGATCTCTGTATTCTCTTGGATCCTCTGGATGCTATTG
The DNA here is from genome assembly GCA_015082035.1 of Chaenogobius annularis. Taxonomy (NCBI): domain Eukaryota; kingdom Metazoa; phylum Chordata; class Actinopteri; order Gobiiformes; family Gobiidae; genus Chaenogobius; species Chaenogobius annularis. The sequence continues at coordinate 1,069,862 of BJKM01000163.1, read as the reverse complement.
GGTTTGATTCGCAGATTACCTCACAAATAGAGCTCAAACTGTTTCTGCTGATGGTTTTCAATCTGAATTTTCTTACCTTAATAAAGGTGTTCCTCGAGGCTCTATCCTTGGACCACTGTTATTTACAATTTATAGAAACTCAAGTGGGCATAATCTAAAATACACTTGCATCCACTTGCATGCTATTCTGTATGCTAAGGCACTTTCTAGTGTAGAGTGTTTTCACTCCATTCAACAAAACTGTTATTTTAAAATTATTAATGAATCCAAATAAAACAAAATGTATGCTGTTCTCCAAAAGACATTCTGTTTACCCAAAAAATATATCTATTCTCACGCTTGATGGTAATATGATTGAACAAGTACCCCATTACAAATACTTGGGCATCTGGATCGATGATAAACTCTCTTTCAACAAACACATACAAGAGCTGACAAATGATCTTAAAGCCAGATTGTCATTCTTCTTTAGAAATAAAGAATGTTTTCCTCTTAATTGTAGAAAACAGTTCATCCAGGCTACATTTCTTTCAGTTCTAGATTATGGTGTTTAAAACCTCTAATCTCGGTTTTTCATTCAGCTCTAAGGTTCATTACAGGAGAAGGAGACAGAACTCACCACTGTCAATTATATTCTAAAGTGGAATGGCAATCATTGGATGTGAAGAGAACAGCACTGCCTTTTGTTTGTGTATAAAGCTCTAGTTGGCATTTTGCCTGATTATTTATTGTTTAAGTTTACTGCACATCAGATCAGGTATTCACAGTTTGAGATCTCAAGACATTTTTATTTAACAATCCCATCGTTTTAACACAGAGACAGGAAAAAAGGCTTCCAGCAACTTTGCTCCCTCCTGTGGAACAAAACACAGAGACTTTTTGAATTAAATAATTTTATGCTTTTTAATGATTTTAAAGCACTGGTCAAGCACTACCCGCAGTTCCAATGCACTTTTATCTCATATTGTATGTATAAATGTGTTTTTATGAATTTGTTAATTTTATTGAATGTTTTATCTGTGTTTTAGTATCCTATGTTTGTTTGTTGTTTATTCTGTGTTGTGTTTTAACATGGTGCTCATGAAAAAGAGAACTTTTCTCATTGGGTTTTCCCTTTATAACTAAATAAAATGAATGAATGAATCATATAATGTGCTGTATTTTGTAATAATGTGTAGCATTTTGCTGCTTCAAACATAATTGATCTTACTGTATTTTTAAGTGCTGTAGCATTTATAAGAAATTGACATTTTAAAGGCTAGTGTCAAAGAGCGAGATTACTAAAGTGCATTTGGAACCGCTACCAAAACTGATGTGTCAATCTGTTGAAATGCTGCGTGAAGGAGCCAGTTTGGACCAGTTAGTCTCCCGGTCCGTTGTTCTTTTGAAGTTCTCCGGTAACAAAGAAGTCTTGAGGTCATTTGGGAACACACCGCTTTCAGCACTGGTCCTGAAATCCTATGGTTACTTTGAACAGCAGTATGGAGCAACAGAAAAGCCAAGTCCATTTAGAAGATATGTCTGCTTGTAGAATGCTGCTTTGTTATTTTGAATCCACATCAAAGATACTTGCAATGTTCAGGTTGTGCGTACTTGTGGCCAGTTCTCACAAGTTTTTGGAGTTAGAGTGTATTTGGAATTTTAATATCATACATTATTTAAAAACAATGACAAACAACCCACCAAAAATAACCTTTTATTCAAGTAGTAAACTGCTGTTCATTATTTTGCATATTTATGTCAGGGCTTGATAGATTCATACACATTTGGTTCTTTCTGAGTGTGACTTTTCAAGTGATTTTAGATTCAGACTCAATACCTTGATTTTGCTTCACTGACACTTCCAGGCTTACGCAGATGTTGGGTATATTCTAATTGTGAGTCCATGCCTAGTAAAGCACTTAGTTTTAGTGTTTTAGTCTGTTATATCTGTTATACCATCACCAGGCTGGTTTTGTGAAGTGTTGTTGAAATTTGTGATTTAACATCTTGATTTGTCATAAAATGAAGGCCTATTGAATGCAATGACATATGTCTGTGGTCAGCTCTAGTTCAGAATCTTCAGTATTCAGTATTTTAAAAGTCTAAACTATATTTAATCAAATTATTTTAATGAACAATAAATAAATAAACAAAAACATAGATATAGTTATAGATATAGAGCTGCATCCTCATAATAATAGTGTGAAGGGGGCCTCCAGGATCCAAGGCCTACTGATACCTCAACTCCCCTGAATGTGGGGATATTTGAAGGATTGCTATGTACACATAATGTACTGTGCTCTTCCAGTAGACATATAATAGGGCAGGAACAGACCCAGGGGAGGTTGTTAAAATAGCACGACAGGTTAGCTAAGACTAGCAGTGATGTATTCTCCAGAGAACATCATCAAATAGACTCTTAAGGCATGGTGCAGCCTTGCTAATAGTCACATGTTGGACTGACTGATTGTCCCAATGAGTCCCACATGGAAGAGGGAAGCCTCGTCAGCTGCTGCTTGTCGATCCACACTAGCGGGCTGTGTGCTGCTTTGTTAGCAGCCAATATGGACCTTTCACATGGCATTTAAAACTGTTCTTTTTTCCTATGCCTATTCAAGTTCATCATCTTGTGAAATAACGTTTCCTTTGTTTTATTTCAGGCTTAAACTACTGCTTTCATAATTACAAATAGGATGAATTACGCAAGTGCTGAATTTGACATACAATGTATTGGTTAAAAATTGCTGACACCTTTAATAGGGATTACAGAGGGGGTCCAGCTTGATATGCTGACATGGCAAAGAACCCATGTTTGCAAGACTTCAATATTATATACAGTACAACTAAAACACATAATGACCTCTGCAGTTGCCCATATGTTCCTTTTGTATTATTATCATTTGTTTGTTTAGATACAGTGCATGTTAATGACCATACATGATGCACATGCTGTAAACACACCAGATTGTTGCCATGGGTTATTTTACATCCATTGTCCCGCATTCACTCTCACACATATACTCTCATTTATACACCAACATACTTGGACACTGAAGACAAGTTGAGTGAAGTGTCTTGCCCAAGTACACAACGACCAATCTGCACTAACGTCCCACTGTGGCACCTGGCATTCAAGCAGTCTCCTATCCAAGTACTAACCAGGCCCACCCCTGCTTAGCTTCAGAGAAGATCTGACCAGATCTGGCAATGATTCAAACTCATATTCCACTGGGGACTGAGACAAGCCTGGCTAAGCCCGCATCAAGAGTCTGTCTAAGAAAGAAATCCTTACAGTTAGCTATTTAAAAAAAGATATGAATTAAAGTCTAAATTGTAAGATGGGATTTTATGTGTTATAGTATAAACAATGTGTATGCTATTGTTGTAGATGTTATGCAGTTGTGTAGAGATAATGACTATATAATATCATATGAGTGGAGATGGTGCACTTTCTGCCTCCCCACTCGTTAAGTCACTGGTACCAGTGTACTCAGGGGCTTGTGGTATTGTCAGTGGGTGTATTGTGATTCAGGGCCTGATTTATCAATCTAGGAGCAAACTGTGCATCCAAAAAAAAATAAAAAAATTGCATGTGCAATTTGTGGGCGTGTTGCATGTGATGTACTCTTGGAAAGTGAGCATATTATTTCTGCCAGAAAACTGATTTATAAATGAAAGTACACACTGGGTGCAATAATGTGCGTGGCCCTGTTGCTGCTTCTATAATCATTGAGCACCTATTAGAGTAGCCTACAGCACCGTATAACTAAAGATTAAATTAAGTGACAAAAACTTTATTGGATGAAAATACTGCAGCTCAATTACCTGCCACAAATGTGTTTTACAAGCACAGCGATCGGGATATTAGGGCCGATCACCGATCACGGCCGATACCGATCACATTGACTTTGTGTCCATTTCTTTTTTCTAATAACATACATAATTTTTTTTATAATATGAAGTTTGACCAAATCTATCTAGTTCATAAAAACAAAAGTTTCCTTGACTATTTTAGGCACTTATATGGTTCTGCTCATTAATTAACCGCAGGGTTGAATGAATAATTGTGCCGTTCATGTCCGCATCATGCAGCGGTGCATCCGGCGCAGCGCGCAGCCAAACAGAGTGGGCATAGGAGCAGGATTTCATTCTCTAAGCAGTTTGGACAGTTTGAGGTAGGAAAACGTGCATAAGAGAGCAGTGAGGACGACTGTGCCTCTTTCAAACGTGACTTTGCCAAAACCATGATGTGCTTTGCATTTTCACTTGCCATGCGCAGCCATTTGATAACTGTACAGCTTCAAAAAGCACATCTCCATGATTCTTTTTACATTTAAGGCACGCATTAAATTATCGCTTTTGTTGAGGAAAATCCCCAGCGTGTGCGTACCTGAAAACAAGTGAAGTCTGTGTGTTCTGTGGATGCAATGGGAAACCATTTGGATCTGTCTGAGCGCGTCACTACGGCTGATAGACGACACATTTGACTCTGAACCTCTATTATATTTTTAACTAAAAGACCGGCGGTTGAGCTCGTAGTTCCGTGCGTGTTTACAGGGCTGCTCTGTGTTGTTGTCCGCTCCGGGAGCAGGCGAGGACTGAGCGGGGAGCGAGTGGGGAGCAGACGGTGGGACTTAAAGGACCACATCAGAGTTTTAACAAAGAACATAAGGAGCTTAAACAACACTACTGCAATAAATTACAGATCATCTACCTCAAGGCAAATGTGATGACAATGTAAAGTGTGATCGGTGCGTCTGATAGGCCCGATCACCGATCACGTGATTTTTGCCTTGATCGGCGGCCGATTGATCGGGGCACCTCTAGAATAAAGTGTAAGCAGAGCAGTTGAATTCAGCTGTCCTGTTTGTTTCTCCATGTCAACAAACCAGCCTGTCAACCAGTCAGTCACTACTCTGGAGCTGGAGCGCATGTGGAGGAAGCGGGGGGAATGTACAGGGCTTGGACCCTTTCACCTCTGAGTTCAAAGGGAGGGAGGGGCTATTCAAAAATATTAAATATGAAAAAATATCTACTTCCCATAATTGATTAGGACAGAAAGCTGTGTTACTACTTTCCCCAGTGGTCAGCACTTGTACAGCTCCGTTGCTATGCATCCTTTAGCTGTGAGCAAACAAACCACATACAAATCAAATACGTACAAAACAACACAGACGTCTCCATGCATATTGGTATGCTTCTCGAACGTAGGGAAGCATAGCCTTTACAGCATCAATTCACAGAGCCTACTTTACATGGAGCTCAGAGGAGTCCGGCCGAGTAAAGCCCCCTCTGCACATGTCGCGTCCTCTGTCCGTCCCACATGAGGGCCCTGTATTTTAACAAAATATTTGGCTGTGTCAGCACCAGTTCATCACAGCAGGGACCCCCCAAGCTCCCTTCTATTAGTCCCTCTTGTACGGTGTTGCATGTCGGGGACACACTGTGAATTACAAGTGTACATCAGACACTTAAACGCTTTAAAAATGTTGAACAAAGTCTTTTGACAAGCAATATTTAGTTTGACATGGGTGCTAATTCAGTATTTGTCCAACTGATGAATGAAACTGTGTCCTTGTGTCCTCGGGAACACTTAACAATGTCTTTAACATTTTGCATAATGTTGTAATTCTGTCCTAGTTCAGCTTAAGTAGTTTAGATAGTAGTTATGTTTCATGTAATTATAAACTCTAAAGTGAATTTATAGAGTTTGTAAACAGGTCTATTTTGGTTACTGACAACCTTTTAACCTTATGCAAATAACATCAGAGCCTCGTTAAAAGGGGCGCAACTCTGAGTTTGATGTAGCGGGGGACGGTGAATGCCAATAAACACTCAGGGGCAGTTATTTATGAATTATTATCATTATTAATAGTGGTAAGCCTAGTATTCTTATGATCAGTAATAATAATAATAATAATAATAATAATAATAATAATAATAATAATAATAATAATAATAATAATAATAATAATGATATGCCATTATAAATAGGCCCTAGTATTATTTGCAGAAATCATCATAAATACTAACAACAACCTGTTATAGCCTCTGATGTTGGACAAATCACACCAAATATATAATGTGCCACAATAGTTTAACAATGAAAGTTTTGTTTCATTTCACCAAGCACCCCATATCAGTGAGTTTTACAAACTGAATCTGGAAGTTAATTATTCACTCTTAATACTTGATGGCTAATGTCACATATGCAACAACCATTTTTATGCACCGTCTACAAACATCAACATTCATGTTTTTGTTCTGCCTTGTTGATATGAATGGGATTGAATGTTTGTATTTGTTCCAGTTTTTCTGCGCTGCTATTCTAAACACGTCACTGGAAAGCTTGATAGTCCTTTAGCTCATGCGATTTCAAGTGAATTTCAGAAGAATGAGGCATATACAATATTGCTGATAATGTAAATACTTGTTCTAAACATGCATTTCCTTTAATAATCTTGCCAACTATGGCCATCAATATACTGCAGGCATATTGTATGTTTGCTCAAATAAAACCAGCTCCAGGTGGCCATCAGAGCATTAAAACTGAGGGTGACGCACCCCATTAAAGTCCTGGGCCCTAGGGTGAGGATGTGTGCACACAAGAAATACAAATAACTGAGCAAGAGCCAGAATAGATGGTTTATTAGATGGATTGAGGTGGAGTTTAGCAGGAATACTGTATGTATGTATGTATGTATGTATGTATGTATGTATGTATGTATGTATGTATGTACAGTGCGCACTGAACAACAGGCCATGGCCATATCTCTCCTCTGACGATACACATGCCTTGATATTAGAGTGGCATGGGCTATATTTTTCTAATTTTTCTAAGTTATTTATTTTAAGATTTTTTTAAATTAAGCTTGAAATGGGGGATGAGCGAGAAAGGAGGACATACCAGAGTTATTCAACAAAAACTCCTGAAGGCTACATTTTCCGGCTTCTGGGTCAGATAGGGGCACAATGTTTCACACCTTTTAACACAGTTGAACGTTGCAAAAATATATATCCAACTCTAGAATAATAATACAACAACAACAACAACAACAACAACTTTGATATTCGAGCTTTAGGATAAATTACAAAAGTTTTTTTTAAAAATGCCAAAGGTTTAACCAACATTGCTCTGCCACATTGTCAATCCAGTACTGATCAGGAATGGGCCGTGTTCCGAGTAGGAACCAACCAAAACGGTCGGGGTACTTTTTTTTCTGTGCCAACTTTCAGTTCCTTGACTGTAAATATCTGCATCAATGAGTAATCACAAACAAGTCGGGCAGACTTTGTTCGAACAAAGCGGTGTGTATCATTTTACCTGTAAATAGAAGAGCCGAAGAAACACCGGGTCTGTAGTTGCTCCTTTATCCACCAAAAAATACAATCTTTAGTGTGGAGCCTTGTGTCAAAAGTCTGCTTTGTGCTTCATGATGAATCCACATCCAGTCATAGTCTGCAGTGTCTGCAATGTGAAGTAGCAGCTAAACGGATGATCAAATATGAACCAGTATGAACCAATATGATCCAAACTTCGCCATAATCACCGTGCCCTGCCGTCCAGGTAAAAGCGTAATCCTAAAGCAGCCTAAATCTGGTGTGGTTATAATCCAGTGTGCTGCGTGTTTGTGTAAAGGCACAGTCTGTTGCAGGCAAAATGAAAATATTATCCAAGCTTTGCCATAATCCTCCTCTTCTGCTAGGTAAACGCGTAGTTAAAGCATAAAGAATGCGCCGTATACTTAACCGCGTGTGAATCCACATGAGCTGCAGTAAATCAACTGTGCGACTCTCGTTCGTATGTTTGTGCTTTGGTTTGGAGTTTTAACTGAATAGATGTCATACAAGTATGTTTTAATATAGATTAAACACAAAAAAAATGTTCACCATCGTGGCCATTCATTTACACTTTTAAAGAATTCAGACACCAAAAAAGAACCGTTCAGGAACCAGAATTGAAAAGCAGTTAAAAGTATTGGCATTAAAAATAATTGTTGAATAGGCCTGATATATACCCTTACTCCACATATAATTTCTATCACAGCAATAATGTTAAAATATGCATACAAATAATGTATTGTCGTTGTAGAGACATTTTCTGCATTTGAGCCATATTTCCTTGAGAATAGCAGAAATGAAGCTATTGGAACAGTTTTGTGGATGGAGCTACCCTATGATATCAAAATAGGAATAAACCCCTAATTCAGCTGAACCTCTGAGGTGCTCTGTGGTTCATGTAAGCACCTTAAAAATACCAAATCCAAATAGTTGGCCAGAATGTGTCACCCTGTTCATGTGTGAGCTGCAATCTGACCCTCCACGTGTGGTTCAGTTACAGGCCAAGAGAACAAAGTGCACATCTGTCCATGCTCTGGCTCACACCACTACACCGCTTCTATTCATCTCAAAAACTCGGTGTGCTTTCTGCCCCTTACGGCAAACAAAATGACTTTAATGGGCTGTATGTGCTGAACTGGGCATTTCTCTGTGGGTAAGAAAGATAAGGTTGTTAAAAACATGCTGACAAAAATTATTAGTATTAAAATTCTGTAGCTGCAACATCATCATTTAAAATTGTTGTTGGGACAATATTGAATGTAATAATTGCATGTGCTCTGCATAAGCCTGTAACGATAATTACTATATCGATTTATTGTGTTATAAATGATCATTTTTGGGGGGTAAATATTTATTATGGGTACAATGTCTTTGTTCTAGTGAGGATTATTTTGTTCTTTTTCTTTTTTACAATAAGATTTGAGAAAAGTGCTGCCCGGTGGTCGAGTGGTTAAGGCACAGCACACATATGCCAGGCTCCTGGTGCAGCCGGCTGCAGTGTCATGAGTTTGAATCCCGACTCTGACATTTACTGCATGTCTGCCCTTCTCGCTCGTCCCCCATTTCACACTTTCCTCTCCTGTCAATTAAAGCCTACGGGCAAAAAAGATCATTAAAAAAAATAATGATAGTGATTTCAGAATAAACTTAAATCACTCATTAAAGATGCAAACTAACTACTAGTACGTCATTCTGCTATTTATTTATTTATTTATTTTCTTCTAGGTTTTTTATGCTTTTAGAACAGTTATTTTGGGACAATCTTTTGGGATGTTGTGTCTGAGGCATAAAATTAGTTTCTATATTATCGTTTATTGTCTATATTTCCTTCAGCAATGTATCACATTTCAAAATGTGTTATTTTGACATGCCTAGCTCTGCACGGACTTTCTTACTTCTCCTGACAAATTACCCCCGAGGCATTAAAGGATGGTTAAGTATCAGACTATTCTTAGAAGTTCAATTTATAAAGAATTAAAAAAATAATAATATTAATTTTCTAGACATAACATACTAACTTACCTGGTTCTCACATGGCTTTCATTCTTTAAAAAGAACTTCCCAAATACTGATCCATGAATCTCTGCTGTTATGTCTAATAGATCACACTTTTTTGTGCATACACTATTATTCCTCAAGCTGTGTTCCTGTGTCGCACCACACAATTCAATATATGATTACTTGCATCCACCAGGGTCCTATTACCACCAAATGCTAATGTGCCATGTCATTGTATTTCCATCTAGTCACTTTAGTGCAACAATTAATCAAAGTAAGTATAAACCATATGACAATAAGGCTTTTCTATTTGGCACTAATCAGACAACTCATTAGGCGAGTAATGAGGCGGCGCTGCCTGGCTCACGTTGTGTTTGGGGGACGTTGAGTTTACAGAGGGCTACAAGGGTGTGTACTTGTGTACTTGTATGTGTGTAGTAGTAGTTGTACTCCTGTAGTTCTATTCCAATAATGAACAAGTCTCACCCGGGAAGAGGCCCGCTTAAACGGCCCGCTTGAATGCTGTTATGCATAATTTATTGTTGTCTTTGTAAATACACATTTGCACCCTGATTAATAGTTTTCTCGACATACTCATTTGTTCCATTTGATTAGTCTCTTAAAGGCATTATTTATTAAAAATCAACGGTTCTTAGTCACCGTGAGAGCCACACTGCGCCAGGAAGGCAGTTTTAACAAATTTTGAAAAAGTGACGATGAATCTGTGAGAAAAATGCCTTCAGTGGCCAAGCAGTTGTTTATATTATAGCCATGTTCATTGGTTCAAAGTCATGTGAGGATGATTTTTGACTGCAATTCTAATTCTAATTTTACTATTCTATTTGCTTGCTTAAACAAGATTTGTTTGTATATGTTATCTTTAGCTACTGTGTTGTTTATAAGATAAAGTTTGGCAGTGTACAGTGGTTCCACCACCCACAGCCACAGCTCCACACTTAAGTTAGGACTACTTCACATTTAAATGATGGTTTTATTCTCTTTAGTAGTGTTCTTCTTTCTTGTTTTCACAAAAATTGATGGGAGTAGGTCTCATAAGTCGCTCCATACAACAGCACTGATCCAGTCACTGAAAATAAGTTTCTTGTCTCTGCTTACAGCTTGGAATCTTTTAGTAATGTTTTCATTTGATTTGTGTTTATATACAAAAAGAAGGGCTGCTGTAGCTGAGCTTTGGATGACATATACAAACATAAGGTAATGTTCTAGACTTTCATAATAACAACAACGCCATTATGAAAGTCTAACATCTACAAAGGGTATTTTAAAATCACTGTTACTTATCAATAGCAATACTTTAAACTTATTTTTACAACCAACAATACTGAAGTCAATATGCATTTCTTCTATCAATGATGTTACGGCTCAGGCCGTTTGGGCTCTTGGGGAGGGATTATCATTTCTCCCCGCTCTGCCACTGCCTCTCCTCTGTGCAGGTCTCCTCACCTGTACACCATGTAACCGCAGCACCCAACGCCCCGCCTCCTTGTGAAGTGCCTTTAAAAGGGAACCTGCCAGCTTGCCTTGCCTCCATGTGGTCGGGCTCTGCCCTGCCTGTTTCAGTTTTGGCACATATGATCACATCATCACATCACCGACATGCCACACACACAGTCTACACTGTAACATGCTCACAACCCCATACCGTTTTTGTACATATTAATCTTTGTTATACTGAAGTTCATGTATATAAATAATTGTTTTGAGCGCTTAATATCCGTCTCGTCTTCCCTCGATGTTATGTCAGGAGCCAGGCATAACAATGACAGTAGAAAACCTTCTGGAACAAGCATTAAATTAGTAGAGTACAGTTATCCAGATCTTGAGCCAGGATCTTGGCCAAGAGTACCCAGCTAGTGGATTGGAAGAAATGGAGTAGTACACAAACCTTATCCAAAGAATAAGGCCTTAGAGTATTTAACCCTGGTATGTGTGCAACCATGTAGCTACTTTGCCAGCCTTTTCATTGTACTTTTCCTCCCACAGATGCATTAGCACAATTAGGATTGTAGTTTTTCAATGTCAGGTCAAAATATTCACCAGGATCCTTGTATGCCACGATTTGCATAGTAACTTTGCACAGGTTTAATGCTACCATTGATACTGAGGCCAAAAGTTGAATTTCAAAATGGCTTGAATTCGGTCGTTGGACTCATATTTTCAGTTTTATATAGTATCATCTGTCAGATTTCCATAGGCCCGTAATATAGAGTAATAGCATAGAATTATATATTATAATATATTAATAAATTGTAATTTCGAGTTGGGAAGACAACTTGACCATGTTATCATATATTTCCATAAATGTTTTACCTTTTCCATTATTATAATTTGTTATGCTCTATTTGTAATTTAGAAATAATGACTTTTTTCCCCACATCTTAGAGTTGGGCTGGAAAGACAGGCTGACTTTTATTTATTTATTGGACCACAACCTTAAATAAGTTCCCTTTCCCTTTTTGCATCTATTCAGCATATTTATTTGGTTCGCTGATTGAAGTGTGACCTTTTGAGCAAGTTTTAATATTTGGGAGTGTACGTTAGTGCGGCTTTGATTCTTTCACTTCAGCAGACAGCTTTAGAAAGTCAAACCGATTAAGGACAAATGAAATGAATGCTGCAGAATCTCTGTTATGTCTCCATAAGGTCACTTGTTCTCTCAACAAATATGTGTGAAGTGAGCCTGTTCTTTTGGCAAATGCTTTTTTAAACTTTGGAGTTCGAGTGCAGATGGGGTTTGTACATTCATGCATATAAACAATGATAGTAAAGTAAATATGATTTGAATCCAGATACACATTAAACTGAATCAGTGGCCATCTCCCCACAGTAACAGAACAGAGATGGCGGCTCCGATAGTTACTGGGAGAAAGTCATGTGAAGGGTTAGTTTCATAAAGATGTAACCAGACCAAGGCTGTATTGTACTATATGAGACCTAGCAATATTTGATCAGTCCTAAAAAGAAAGCAAATATTAGATAGGTCTAAAGCTAAGTCAGTGGGTCCTTGTTGTAGTAAAAATCAGGTGTTCCTCAAGGACAAATGGAAACATGAAAATGCCATTAAAAACGCTCTTATTGTGTACCTGCATGTTGACATTTTTCCCTATAACATATGTCCTGGACCACCTTCCACTCCACCGTTAGCCCAGCCATGGACCCGCTCAGTTTGCATATTGGACCTGGCATCGGATAGGGAGGACGCCGTCATCTCCCTGCTGCACCGCTCTCTCTTCTCACCTGGAGAAGCCTGGCGCGCTGTGAGGATCCTATTTTTTTATCTCTCCAGCGCCTTCAACACCATCCAGCCGCTGCTCCTGAGGGACAAGCTGGCGACGGCTGGTGTGGACTTCGACATGGCGCAGTGGATCCTGGACTACCTCAAAATCGACCCCAGTTTGTGAGAGCCGGGACTGTGTTTCTGACACTTGCGACCTGCAGTGTGGGGGCGCCCCAGGGCACCGTCCTCGTGCCCTTTCTCTTCACCCTCTACACTGCAGACACAGCTGTCCTGCAGAAGTTCTCTGATGACTCTGCCATCATCGGACTCATCACGGGCGACTATGATGCAGAGTACAGAGGACTCTCACAGGACTTTGTGGACTGGTGTCGGCAGAACCACCTCCTCATCAACGCGGGGAAGACCAAGGAGATGGTGGTGGACAGACGCCACTCTGCTGCCCCCTCACCAGTGAACATCCAGGGAACGGACATTAAGAGAGTGGACTCTTACAAGTACCTGGGTTTTCATCTTGTACAGGAAGAGCCGACTCTACCTCCTGAGGAGACTTCGCGTCCTTTGGAGTGACAGTGCCACTCCTGGGATTCTATGAATCAATGGTGACACCAGCCCTCCTGTAAGGTGTGGTCTGCTGGAGCAGCAGCCTCACAGAGAGGAGAGGAAGAAGCTGAACAAAGTCATCAAGAAGTCCAGCTCCATCCTGGGCTGTGCTCTGGACTCGGTGCAGGAGGTGGGGGACAGAAGGGTCCTGGCTTAACTCACATCTATGCTGACCATGAGTCACCCCCTGCAGGACACTCTGTCCGCTCTGGAGAGCAGCTTCAGTGACAGACTGATCCCTCCGCTGTGTGAAGGAGAGGTTTCGCAGGTCTTTCCTTCCTGCTGCTGTCAGACTTAACAACAAACTGTTGTCCTGAACGTGTCATTCAGCTTTCATAATCATGTGCAATACTGTCATACCCGGCAATACTGTTTATACTCCTGCAATACTGTTATACTCCTGCAATACTGTTACCCTGCAATACATGTTATACTCCTGCAATACTGTTATACTCCTGCAATACTGTTATACCCTGCAATACTGTTATACTCCTGCAATACTGTTATACTCCTGCAATAGTTATTACTCCTGCAATACTGTTATACTCCTGCAATACTGTTATACTCCTGCAATTACTTATACTCCTGCAATACTGTTATACTCCTGCAATATACTGTATACTCCTGCAATACTGTTATACTCCTGCAATACTGTCATACCCGCAATACTTGTTATACTCCTGCAATACTGTTATACTCCTGCAATACTGTTATACTCCTGTGCAATATTGTGACACAATGTCAATCATCCCTGGTGCAATATTTTCTGTCCATATGACAGCTGTAAATAAGAGTGTTATTATTATTAAGATTATAAGAGCTTTCTTTTTTTTCTAAGTTATCTGTTTTTATAAGAGTTTTCTTTTTCTAAGTTATATTTCTAATGTTTTTTGTTTTATACTGTGCATAATCTGCTTCTGTACCCTTTGTTGCAACAATGGAATTTCCCCATTGTGGGACAAATAAAGGTGATCTTATCTTTACAACATTAGAATAAGAAAAGTTCACGTCAGTCACGGCAAATCTAGAATTGTTGTTCATTTTGACTGACTTTCTGGATATAAACAAGGAGATAAATATACAAGGTCACTAATGTATTGCTTTGAATCAATCACACAGCAGCCGCACAGAGCCCTGCTCATGTGTGATCTAGCTCCCAACATGAGGCTCTGTTACAGGCCAAAAGAACAAAGTCCACGTCTGTCACTGCACTGGCCCACAGCTCCTTTAGAACCCTGTTCACATCATATATATGGAGCCAATATAGAAACATTATCAATATCACAACAGACAAACTCTTTTATGTACGTGTGAAAGTGAGCATGCACATGTGGGCCTGAGCCTGAGCTAAACCTTGGTCATTCTCCTATGTCAGATCTTTATTTGATACTGGGACACAAGCTGCTCATTCTCTTGCAAGATACACAAACAATCAGTGCTTATTTGCCTTGATATTTCTTACAGTGAGTTGCTGCCGACCAACTGCTCTGTGCTCTCCCACTGCACAGAGCAATGAAATATGAAAATATATCTCTTGACTCACTATTATGTTTTTACTATTACCGGTATATATTAGACTTTTTACAAAAAGATTCAATAAATGTTCATAAATTTAGCAATCAAAGAGAAAACATGAATCCAATTCAGAATTGTACGACCTCAAAGCGACATAATATCTTAATTACATTAGTGCTATATCATTACCACATATGCTGAGCCAACCTGTTGAAAGGAGGCTGTGAACAAACAGCCAGGATTTCAGTAACGCCGACTGCAGTTACTTGTCCAGCTAATGTGTGAAGCTCTGTGTGTGCCAGTCTGTGTTAGCCTGCTCGCCGGGAAGCTAGCGAGCCAACTGAAGAGACAAGGAAACTCAGCACCGCTCTGCACCATATGCCAATTTGTGTGGGGTGTTGGGGGAGGGGCACTGGCAAATGCTAGCTTGGCTGATTTCTTGACAGAGGGAGATGAATAATTGATGCATTGAAGATGCAAGTTCTGATGGAGTAAAGGCAGTCACCCTGCTGACCCATGGGACTGTACCTCATATAGTGTGAAAAGGAGTCAGATGCAACAAAATCAGACTCAAAACAATGGGTGATTGTGCTGTTTGATCTGGTATCAAAGTGGAGCTTACATCGATCTCACAAATGTATTTTGTAGCGTGAAGATGGAGATGAGAAGAAAGGAAAAGCACATTTTGCACCTTTTAAAACTATTCAAACACATTTTTGTTGGTAGTTGGTTAAGTCACTACTTTGAAATCACTTTGCTGTAAAATGCTGCTGCTCTACCAACTGACCCATGGTAAAGAGTGTAACAGGGGACATTTATTCAAAAAGCAGCACATGCATTTTAGATTCCTGGTTAAATAATTCAGCAGAGCGTCTTCCACTAAATGCAGCATCAGATCAGGCGTACAAGCGCTCACAACTTCTGTGGAAACGGTCCATTACTTCAGAGTAGACCTTTTAAGTGTTTTTGGTTCTCTACCAAGAGATAGTCTTCCAAATGAATGACAAATTACACTGTTTGAATACAATATTTAATGTCACCTGAAATCGACATTTATGAGCTTTTAACCATGGCATAATGGTTTTCCTCAACATTAGTTTACTCTGAGTTGCATTTCGATTTATTAATACATGTGTGAGTAATTTTGCACTTTGAGGCTTGAGTGCTCTGAAAACAATAACAATTCTTCTTATTAGAAGTGATACAAATGATGCCACTCACATTTAGTATTGGTAAAAAGGGTTCTGGAATATGAATGTATCGGTCCTCAACTGCATATACACATACAGTACTTATTTCATATTGCAGTATATTGCTTTGATGTGTGTTTGTGTTTTCAACCATCTGCCATTTGACTGAATATCAAAATGTACATTTATGGTTAAGGTTTACTACTACTACTACTACTACCACTACTACTGCAGGGGTGGACAATTATTTGAATGCAGGCAAGTGCGATCACTGGTGTAACACATTCCCATCATTATAAGCGCATTTCTGTAAAATATAGCTATTTAACTCTTTCGCTGCCAGTCTTAATCTCACAAGACACCCCGTAGCCTGCCATGTTTTTTGCAAAATTTGAACAATCTTCACAGCCCCGCAGACAACTTGGCGCTTAAAATTTAACCACCAAAATAAACATCCATGTTTCTACTTTCACTGAAACAAAATAATTGCTATTGTACATTAGTCTGTTTATTTTTTAATCTGCATTTGAAAACCTGTCGTTTTCAACAGAATCAAGCCATTTGAGACAAGTGGAGAATTTTTTTTTTTTGTAAAACAAACTTTAGCTCTGAAATAGAAAGAATAGCAATTATTATCAAAAACATGTAGAGGCTGGATTAAAACATAATGGCCAAATTTGCTCTATACCGGGTCTGTAGGAAATTTGCCCTCTGCATTTGACCCATCCTTCAATGCCGCTGGGGCAACTTGTCAGGAGCAGAGGGGTCAATGGGGAAGCCAAAAACTCCCACAGCACAACTCACGGCACAGGGAGATCATGCTAGCAAGCCCCAGCTGCCCCAAGATTTGAACCCAGGATCTCCTTGCTGTGAGGTGAGAACCGCTGAATCACTGCCCTGTCTGAATGTACTGGCCAACATTCCAGATTAATAATAATAATAATAATAATAATAATAATAATAATAATAATAATAATAATAATAATAATAATAATAATAATATATTTTGAAAAATACTGCCACTGTATGAGACACCATTCTTTATTTGCACTTAGAATTATGTGTACTATATTTCTGGTATCAAAATAAGCCATGTGTTTGGCCTGTGGCTTGTGCTTGAGGACGAGGCAAGGGCAGGCACACTGGGAGGCCCGAGTTAAGAGGGTCCACACTGTTGTCACTCCAATGCTTTGTCAAGGTCTTAGCAACCATCGCCCATGAGGTCAATGCTTTTTTACGGCTTGCTGCTAATTTGCTGAAGTCGTACCCACATATCACATGTTTTTGGCATTTTCATCCCACATGACTTCAGAACTATGTATTTGGACACAATAAACTATAAATTTCTGGCCACAGGGAAGAAGGCCATACCAACAAATATATGTCACAAACTGAACCAACAATCAGGGACTGAATTGATGATATAACAGACATTAAAAAAGAGTCAAATTTAAAGTTGACCTTTTTGACAGACTTTGGACCAAGTGGGACTTATTTGATTAAAAATGTAAATGTATTCATTTTTTGCTCTCTCTGTGTTGAATAGAAGGAGTATTGCATGAGAATGAAAAACGCAAAAAACATGTTGATAAACCTTCATCAATTACACTCATGCAGAAGCGGAAGAACATGCATGAATGGGGCTGTATACACCTGTTTTCAAGAAGAATACATTGCTCTAATAATTCTAATCATTGTTTTCCTTTCTCCTTTGTTTTGTCAGATACCACCCTGTCCAACCAGCGGGGTGAGTATACCACAAACACTCTGTCTGTCTCTATTGGTACCGAGCCATCTGTGGTGGACTGTGCCAACCTCAGCCACACTTTGTTTGTCTCAATGTGGAAGAAACCATTCTCAGATGTTGGTCTCAGCAGGGGGAGACCGTTGAGTCACAAACATAAATGATCACCGGGAAGCTATTTTCCTCCCCATCACATTTCATAGCACACAACAAATGTTGAGACAAAGACGGGGAAAACATCAAGAGAGCGCAATTACCAAGAGCATCATCCCTACACCCATGTGGACCAATCAGAATCTGAATTTTGCCCATTTTCCCAGTACGGCTTACTTAGTCAATTTACCCCCTTTTGACTCCAATCGTTTTCAATAAAGGCACGTGTGTCTAGTTGAATCCAAGCAGAGATGGATTTCCCACCAGGCTTTACATTCAACTCCTATTTTTATTTGGACTCTAGCTCCCTCTGCAGCGCTCTGCTTAATGGCTTCCTGTGTAGAGCATAGCACTTTAATCACTGCATCAAACAAACTTGACGGACTAGGACTAAGTGTGTGTGTGTGTGTGTGTGTGTGTGTGTGTTTAACTGCGAGTGCGATTATCATTTTATGTTCAATTCTCAAAGTGGAGAATGATTTGTGCATTGGCCCATATTCTATATTCTGCATTGGCCCAAGCTATGAAGTGGCTTTTTGTCTACAATATTCCAGTAAATTTTAATTACTATATACAACAGGTAGCAAGAAAAATATTCTGTATTTGAAAGAGGCAGAAAAGAGCATTTAGTTCTCTATAAGTTATAGCATGTGTTGCTATTTCAGAAATTGTAACTTGATCCTTATAGAATGTTATCACATTTAAACAAATCAGATGATGAATACGTTTAGCTATTTTTACAGTCCTAATATCTTGCATTTACTGGTCAGTACAGTCGAGTCATGTAAGATTCATGTTTGTTGCAAACCCTAAATTGGTCAGGGGCAATACATTTCTTATTAGTAACATTGTGGTGTCAAATTGTTGATTAAAGATTTAGTATACATAATACTCCTTACCATACCCCCTTGCACATTTTGAAAGAGGTTTCAGAAAGCTTTAAAGTTCTTTGGGTCCAGAGTTTGGTATGACTTGCTGGTATGAAATTTGTTCTGGTGGCCCACAAAGGGTAACAAGGTTAAGTGTAAAGCTAAACTGGGGTCTTCCTAGCCTTAAAACGATGTACGATACTATTGGAGTTTTATAAATATACATGTTTCAACATAAATGTATCCACCCAAAGGCGTTAAGATTTAACAAAACACTCTGAATAAAAAGTCACTCTCGTCAAAGATTTGTATTCAGTCTGGGTCTTATCCTTGATTTTGACCTCGGTGCTGCCTTTCTTTACCAGCCTTTGGTTCACACATTAAAGTATGCTTCACTTCTCTCTGCTCCCACACACACGTTCTGCAGCAATGAGTATAGTCACACAATACCTTATTCCACAATACAAAATAAATGAAACCCTATACAGCAGCTCAGAAGTGTATGCACAGGGTCTGCCTGAGTTGCGGAAATATTATTATCTTTACCGTGTATAAAGTCTATGAATCATTGGGGTAAACAACTCAAGTTTCAAGTTTTTGGTTGAAAAACAAATACGGTATACCCAACCTACCTCACGTCCCCCAAACCAGCCCTTCGATAAATATGTGGTGTTTGTTAGATGTGCTATATAGTAAGTTAGGTTTTATGTTAGTATACTGGATGGGCACCTGGCCTATACTTTTTTTTACTCTTTTGGTAGTCTTATTTGGAGCTGTGTTCATCTAGTACAGTCACGGATGCCTATTTTGAGGAGATTGTTATAGTGGTACTTTTTGGTTAGGGGTTAGGGGTTAGGGGTGTTTTGTTCTGTGACACAAACTTTTAGATTGTGAAGTTTATAAATTCATCTTTGCTTCTTATTGCATTGATTGTTACGCATCCCATGGGAATTATCATTGGCCACTAATAATCGGCTCACAGTTTACCGCTGTAGCCTCCATGAACCTAATAAGACCTTTTGCCAGAGGCAGGCTGCAGTAGGAAGTGCCCTGCAGGCCTTTCCATCTGCAAGGGCTGCTGCTGCATCTTCTACACTTTAATTGCCTGTACCTGAGGCAGTAGGGCAAGGTGTGATTGCGATAAGAGAAACCGCTGTGCTCGGCTAGTTTTAGTGCCCTTATCCTATAATCTGTGGATTGATTATGGTTTTTCTGCCAGCCGTGCAAATTGTTGGGGCCCATCAGTGGCACTCGAAGCACCTCCAGTCTTCTCCAGGCTGCGGTGTAATCTCTGTGTAGCACTGAGCTGCAGCACTCCACTGGCTCTGGGAGAGTGCGCCTTTCTGCTGAAGTGTGGAGGATTTCATACGCCCAGATCACGGGGTAAGCCAATAGGACGAATATGGCTGTACGAGACATCTAGAGCAGTGTTTCTTTAAATGTAGTACTTTGACCACTGGTGGTACTCGGGGCCTCTGCAGTTTGAGTATTTGTTTAATTTAAAGACAATTATATTTTATATATGTTTTTGTTCTCCTCCTTTGGCTTATTATTATTTAAACCTTAGCCATGGTTAAGTTTCAGACCTGGTTTATCCCTAAGTTAGGCTTGACAAAGATTGGGTTTAGATCTGGTGGTACTCGGAAAGCCAAATAGTATCTTAAGGCCTTTACACCGCAAAGAGAAAATCTCAAGTCCGAACTTGTCCAGCAAGTTTTTGAAGTGGTGCTTTTTGGTGTTTTTTTTGCTGATATTAATATTCACAGCAGGCAGCAGCAGACCCATCTCCTTCTCAATCACACTTTATTAGCATAACTAGATGGCACATTCTGTGCACACAGTTCATGATAAAGGGACAAAAAGAAATGCATTACACTGATACTGGAAATTGCACGCCGCTCCGCCGCTGTTAAAGTGCACATTGTTCCATGTTAAACCTTCACTTGGTTTCAACGCACATGCAAATCAAGGAAAGCCCCCAAAGCCGCAGTAGACAGCCAGAAGGTATCCTGGCTCATGCCAGATGAATTCTCGTGATATGTGGTTCACAAACTCTTGAGAATCCATCTGGTCATGCTCAGCACAGCACAAACGCTGATACATTTAAAGCTGTTCTTGAACACACTACATAGATTACATAGATCAGAATCAGAAAGGTGCAACATAAAACACTGAGCAATAATATAACAACATATATTCAATCCAAAGGGCATGAATTAAGAAACAATTTAAAATGACTATAGTATAAAATAAAAAATAAAAATATTACTGTGTACACAAGATTACTGTTAAATTTACAGAAAGTGACAGTGCAGTGAGTGATCGAATACTTGCAGTTAAATTTGCAGGTGTTTTAGAAGTGTTCATGAGTCCAACGGCAGAGGGAAAGAAACTATTCTTGTGGCGGGAGGTTCTAGTCCGGATGGACCGTAGCCTCCTGCCTGAGGGGAGTGGTTCAAATAGACCATGTCCAGGGTGAGGAGGGTCAGCTGTGATCCAACCTGCTCGTCCTAATACATCCTAAATACATCCTAATATACAATACAATAATGTATTTAAATACTCACAGTCTGTGTTCCTGCATATGCAGCTGGGAAATAGTATAGTATAGGGCTTCAGATTTGTTTACTGTATATGAAATAATAAAACTCCTGAATGCATCACCATACAGATGGTATAAAACATGCCTCGCTTGTGCATAATTGACTTCATGGCTAAACAAAGTGAGAGTAGAAACCTAAATAATGAATCTATGAGCTTATTTAACCCTAGACTAATAGACTCAGAAAGAATGTTTCAGCGATTGCGACATGAACTTAGAAATCTCAGGGCAAACACATATAAATAAAAATCTTGATGTAATTTTGACTTCATTCACATTTTACCTTTCCTGTTGCTCATCTTTCATTAACTCTAAACCCAAACTCTCACAGATGGTTTTGCATGTGTGCATTGTATTGGCTGTACAGCCACTTTTACCTGTTCCCTTTTGGTCTGAGCTGCAGCAAGGCTAAAGGAGCAGCTAATGGGCCGCGAAATGTCCCCAATGCTACAGTAACAACACAGGCTAATGGAGCACAGCTCTGGTGATACAACACAGTGACAGAGAACCCTGACAACTGCTGACCCCTATTTAGGAACAAACAGCCAACACCTCAGTCAAATCATCTTTTACTGCTATATTATTGAATTTGTTAATCATATAAAATGACTTATACATGGGTTTACACAATTGTTTACAATTTTAAGATGTTCCATATTATTCCCAAAACCCATTTAGTTTGAAGTAATAATACTCTTACTTAAGTAAAAGTTTTAGTTCCTCCACTGTGAGTAATTATAAAGCGTCAAAAGCGTTACATGAACAACTATAAATGATTCAGACATTGTTCCTTCACTCACTTGTTTGCTTATAATAACTATTTCGGTCCTTACTTTTTACTTTTACT
Source organism: Chaenogobius annularis (assembly GCA_015082035.1). Taxonomy (NCBI): domain Eukaryota; kingdom Metazoa; phylum Chordata; class Actinopteri; order Gobiiformes; family Gobiidae; genus Chaenogobius; species Chaenogobius annularis. The sequence continues at coordinate 1,047,762 of BJKM01000163.1, read as the reverse complement.
TGAGTAATTTTATTTGAAAGTATGCTTACTTGGGTGAAATTGTGGGATACTCTACCCATTTCTGCTCTAAAATATGCTCCACTGCACCTGTTTATATGACTAAAGTACCAATTACTAACAACTTGATCTAATAAAAGACAATATTACAGGAGTAAAACTATCTTCTTGTGTTGATTAAGAAGCTGTGTGCTATATTTTGCAAAAGCATTTAAAAGAAAATGGTAGAAACCAAGACAGAGAGAAACAACGTGAAATTTGGATCAATCCGTGTATGTTTTTCCTTGCCTGTTAAAACGTGCTGAAGCATGGGGACCCTTCTGGCTCTCCCCCCGCAGTACCAATTAAAGCTGTTTTTCCGCCACCGATCTCGTACTGATGAAAACAGCCACTAAGAGCTCTTGAAGTGTAGTCGCCCAGGACCTGTGAGGCAGATGGTTTGTGCGCGGATATGTGCCGAGACGGATCGCTGCAAGAAACAAACAAACAAACAAACAAACAGAAAAAGAAATTTGAGTAAGTCTCCAACCACCATCTCAGCTTTTTGCTTCACCGTTTCCTTTAAAATGGCTGTCAAACTTGCATCAGAATGTGGAATGATCTTGCGTTCTCTTGAGGATTCCAAACTATGGAGGCAGCTCAAATATTTTACACAGAGAAAAAAAGTGCTGTGGGCCGTGTGATCTTAGCAGTTCTCCCAAATGAATAGAAACACATAGCTTTCTTTTTTCTACAAAGGCCCCGGCGCACAAGAGTCAAGCCGCCACGGAGGAAGAAATAATAGCCAAGAATGTATGTCGAACCCCAATGGATTACATTTCTGAATCAATGTATTTTTAAGAGAAAATGCACTTTATGATGTTGATGAAAGTGGACAGAAAGCTGGTTGAAGCTAATGTATTCAACAAATGAGCATGAGCAGAGCGTAACAACAATGCCACTCTCCACAGGTCACTTGAATCTTCCCACTAGAGGTCACTTCTTTTGGATGTCCCGAAATAATGTGGAATCTCATCAGTACTGTATATTTCCAATCAGTTCAACACATACAGGGTGGGATTTGGAGACCCGGTTATTAAAACCCACACACTTCACACAGTTCTACGGTCTATGTTGCCCAGGGATTTAATGATCCTCATCCACTATCCCCAGAATTGTCCGAACAGAAATGGCAGACTCATTCATTTGACCCAAACTTTTTTCTGTTGTTTCCTGGTAGTTTTCAATTTTCACACTAGGTTAGAATCGATAACATCATAATTGTGAACATAATCACACTTATTTTCATGCTGTTTCCATGCTATAATGTGCTGTACAATGAAGCCAGTAAATTTGAATTGTTCCGTTGTTTTGTTTTTTGGTTTTGCTGTTTTGGTTGGTGTTGTTTGTTGTTTAATAATGTTGTTGTTGTTGTTGTTAATAATGAAATTATTCAGATGCAAGTGTGGCTTGAATGCAATTCATTTTGTTATTGAAAGAATGGAGCTTCTTACGTTTGTGTGAATTAAAAGGTTTTGTAATGTAAATTAGATCAATCGCAGTGAATCCAGATAGAATTTAGACTTTTATTTTCAATGACGCGCAATGATATTTGTTGAACATTTTGAAAGAGGTGGGATTGAATAAGTTTACATTTCTTCCTCCCTTTCTGTGATATGCTGAACAGTATTGTTTTTTTCCTTTATGACTTGACTACAAATGAACATACGCTATTCACAAAGGTAGTTGTGACTATTAATTCACACCATTTCACCTTTCTTTACTAAAATGCAATTACCGTTTCAGCTAATTCGTTTTCAGATCTCATTATTTAGTAAAAAAAAATCAAATTACTGAAGCAAAATTGGCTGGAGAGGACTTTCAGGCTTGATATTGAGTAAATATGCCCTATTGACCAAATAATTCCTGCCCTTTTAGTCCATTCAGCAGTGACTTGACCAATTCTGTAATGCATAATAGACCCACAGTAACTAATGAATTCTTATCCTAAGGGTTAAGTACAACATTAGGTGACATTATTAGCAGCACTGTGCAATGGTAGTGTGTGTGCTTTTGTCCCTTTTTATTTCCAATTGTGGAAGACTTTGTTCTATGGGACCACTGTGCACATCTTTATCCTCCTCCCTCCGCTGAATGCTATAATGTACGTTGTGCACTTCTCCCCAGCGATGCACAGTAGCATCAGAGCCCATGAGACAAGGCTGGTTGAAAAACTCCGGCGCAAATTACAGGGTAAGGACCATTATTAGAGGCAATTTCCAAGCCGGCTACCAACAGTTAAATTACAACGTCTCCTGAACTAAAAGCCAGTGTTTTTTGTAAGTGTGTGGCAATGCTGAGCATCAGGAGGGTGTAGAGCTGCAAGTGCACACTATTTTAAGAACTTGTCTAGAATTATAATGTACTTTTGAGCAGGCATAAGCATGAGGCCCCTAGTCCTCAAAGTGACATTGGTGATTGGCATCCAGGTTCGCACAAAGAGCATTACGTTTTTCTTTTTCCTTCTAGATTTCCCCCTCTTTCTGTGTGTTCCACCTCCGACTCAGCTTTCTCAAAGGCACATAGAACAGAACACTGAAGTTTGCTTTTATGTGGAGCATACTGAAACCTTTTCTTTGGCAGGAATGATTTGCCTGTCAATCAACTGCAGTGTTTAGTACATGAGCAGATTACAGCTTTGCCATGAGGGTCTTTCAGTAGTGTGTTGAGGTGCAAATGACTCTACATGTTCCTATTAATCCATCACATCTCAAGATTATTGCCCACGCAGACTTCAGGTAGTGAATGTCAAAGTCGTGGATTTTTTTCATGTTTTATTTGTTTTGTTTTATCTATCAGTGAATTACTCAAAATGCCATCGTACTCGACCACCATTTTAGATTCTGCCCTCTTGCAGCTACATTGCATTGAGTGAAGGCACTGAGTGGAGCCGTAAACATGTATTATTGATCGTAGCATAGTATTTCTTAATAGCACTCACATTGCTATACTTATCAGTAATTAAAAAAACTTCAATGTATGACAGTGAATCCTTACTAGAATTTCCCACATTCGTATTCAGAAACTGGCCTTAGCAGGATGTTATTAGTCAGGATGCATTGGATCACTTTTCAGCTGAGCAGAGCTCTCAGAGTTTGCAGAAATGTCTAATTAATGAGTCTTAACTCCCTTTTGTTTTTTATGATGTTCCTGCCACTTGCATTGATGTCACTTAGGGATATAGCTCCAGGGCTACAATGTAATGCAGTGCAAAGTATTACTGTTCATTTTCACAACAACATGAAGAGGAATGTGAACACTTGGCAAAGAATTCTCTGTGGAGGAGTTGAAGAGAGGCAGTGATTTGCAGGGGTTATAGTGATTACATATTCTGACATTTCCGTGGAAAAATTTTAGCACCCTCATTTTGAAATAATTTTCTCAATACGTAAAAACTACAATAACTGCAAACTGCTGTTTTATTGTGATGAATTGACAATATTATTACATTTTGGGTTATTACTGCATAATGCAGCTGTACATCAGCTACAGTCAGCTACAATAACATAGGGTAAGTAACTCACATTTAAGCAGCAGATACTGGCCAAACAGAACATAAAAAATAAACATGCTAAAAGACAGCACTTGTGAACCACCCAATAGATATTAAAGGCTACTTACGATAAGAATAGTAGACAGCTGTTTCCATTCCGATTGGCTGATGCCGTTTTAAGTAACTTTTAGACTGCAAATGCATATTGCACATCTGGTATTGTCCTTTGTTTATGATCCCATCACAGCGAGCCGCCTTTCGGCAACTATATTTCCCCAAATTAAAATCAGAATCAGAAAAGGTTTATTGTCATTGTCAATGAACAAAATTCACAAACATAGGAACTTGCTCTTGTGATTTGGCAACATGCAACGATGAACAATAATAAAAACAACATATAGAAAATCAAAAAGGGCATGCATTAAAGAAAAACAATTTAAATTTACCGTAGGATAAAAGAAAAATAGGCTTACTTTGTACACAAAAATTCAAATTTACAGATGTAAATTTACTTGTATTGTCTTATTTAGTCATATTTTGGAACGAGGGAGTGCAAGAATGTGTGCAAGTACTAAGTGAAGGGCTGCAGCCCTCTTTAACAGAATCAGAAAGAGAATCAGAAAGAGTTTTTGCCATTGTCAATGAACAAAATTCAAAAACGTAGGAACTTGTCTCGCCTTAAGGTGCAACATAAAAACTGAGTAATAATAAAACAACATATATTCAATCAAAAAAGGATGCATTAGGAACATTTAATACTATACAATATAAATAAAATAGGCATTTCTATGTACACAAGTTACAGTTATGTTTAAAGTTATAGTGCAGAAAGTGACAGTGCAGTGGAGTGGTTGAATATTGCAGTTAAAGTGAAACAGGTGTTTTGAAGTGTTCATGAGTCAAACAGCAGAGGGAAAGAAACTATTCTTGTAGCGTGGAGGGTTTCTGGTCCGGATGGCCGTAGGCCTCTGCCTGAGGGATGGTTCAAACAGACCATGTCCAGGGTGAGAAGGGTCAGCTGTGAGATCCGACCTGCTCGACCAGTGTTGTTGTTGTAAATGAGAATTGATTCTCAGTCAACCTACCTGGATAAATAAAGGTTAAATGCAAAAATTAATAAAATCAATGAAATGTCAGGAAAGTCTACATTTCTGTCCATGTCTAATTCCTTGTCTCTCCATCTGTTTACTTCTCAAAACAAAGAAAAAACTTCCATCACTTCTGAAAAGAGACAAAAGCAGGGTTTTAAAAAGTCACCACTGCATAGCAAATGCTTATCCTTTTTTTGTCGGACTGACTTTGCTGTTACTGCTCTTTTCCTCCTATTTCATTTGAAGTTGTTAACATCATTTTGCCTTTTAAAGTCAATATATAAACAAGATTTATATATATATGCGTGTGTGTGTGTAGTGTGTGTGTGTGTATATATATATATATATATATATATATATATATATATAATATAACACACACACACACACACACACACACTCACACTATATTGCCACCCATGCACGCAACGAAATGGAATTGATCATTATTTACACCCAGCTATGGCAACAACAGCTCTTTGGACGAGAATGTGGAGATGAAGTCATCAGTTGTCAGCCTAATTTACATTTTTCACAGTTTGCTTATTTCTGCTTATCCTTTACCTACTTCAGTATTTATTATATTCAATGACAAAGCAGCAGATTTTGAGCTCACCCATTCCCAGGCTGTGCGTGTACAAACTGCTCTCCTCTCACTACTCCATCACTCCAGTTGCAGTTTAGCTTGGCGACATTGCGCTGGTGGAAGAATGAGGCCACTTCCGATCAAACATTAATCAGCCGCTGTTTTAAAACACACAAGGCGCTCCCAACACCGCACCGGTCCTGCTCTGTCTTGCCCTTAGCCTGCCCGAGTGCTGAATGTTAATGCGATGACCATTAGTCATTTATGAGCTGCCCACAACCGGCTGTCCAAAGCCTGGGATGGCACCTGGGGCACTCTGCAGGTGGATGACCATACGGAGCACAACCAGGTCTGATTTTAGAAATGCCACCATGCACCCTGCAAGACCAGTCTTTGGAGGACATGATGTTCAACCTATATAGTGTCCTAAACTCCCTGGTTACAATAGTAGACAGTGATTCTAAGGATTTCAGGGTTACTGTGTTGGGGAATGTTGTGACTAGCTTTTGGTAATCAGGGTTGTGTCGAAAGTACTGACTCAAATGTTGACATTTTTAACCATGTTCTAACATTGTTCTCGCACCAAAAACATACATAGAGTTGCATTTAGCTTCATTCAGACTAGTGTTATGAATCCTGGCAAGAAAGACCCCTCGCGTCAAAACACTTCTAAATCTCCTCAATAACTGACATTTTCTCGAAATGTGACGTGGCTCTGAGATTTTTTTTCAGTCCATAAATAATTTCCAGACTCCGGGATTTCTGCTGTTAAATCGTGATCATTACAACTGCTTCAACTTGCTTCAAATGTTTATTTTAAACTGTGTCAACCACTGCCTCATTGGTCCACTTCTTAGAGGTCCTCACTACAGGTTTGGAGAGCTTCAGCCTCTGTCTGTACGTGATCTGAAAAGCCCACAGCAGCTCCGGCCACGGAGCAAACGGCATTGCTGACTGTTGTGTAACAGTGGTCAAGCCTGTTCTGCTCTCTGGTCGGGACTTTAATAAACTGTCTGTACTTTGTTCGTTCATGGTTGAGATTCCCCTCGTTAAAATCACCCAGGATAATACACAAGGAGCCCGGGAAGGTCCGCTCCACGCTCAGAATCTGGTCCGTAAGCGCGCGCTGTGCCTCCTGCACGTGTGCGCTCGGTAGAATGTAAACAGCGGCCAGAATGAATGAGGCGAACTCACGTGGCGAGTAGAATGGTTTGTAGTTAATGAAAAGATATTCCAGAGCAGGAGAGCAGTGTTTGGAGATCACAGTCACATTTTCGACCAGGCGTTGATGATTTAAAAACAGAGTTGTCCACCCCGTGTTTTCCCCCCGGAGAGGTCTTTTAGTCTATCGGCTCGGAGCAGCTGGAGGGTTTCCAGCTGCTCCGAGCTGAGCCATGTGGCCGTGAAGCACAAAACAGGAGATGAAGAAAAGTCTCTGTTCCGTCTCATCAGCAATGCCAGTTCATCCAGTTTGTTGGAATGTGAGCGAACGTTAGTGATGAAAATCCCAGGTAAGGGCGTCCATGCGCCATCCTAAGACGCACAAGCGCACCGGCATGTTTTCCCCGCCTGCGCTGTCACTCTTTTTACCAAAAAAAGGACTAATTCCGAAGCAGATGCTAAAAAAAACTGGAACTAGATCTGTAGGAGTTGTAGTTCTGATGGTTAAGAGCTCTTCACGGGTGTAAGAGCATGCTGACACACGATTTATGCACAAACACAGACAAAACAAAGTGCACTGAAACATCAGTGCGTCCCTCCACGGGGCCATCTTGGATCTATTACATAATGTAAAGTACATAATTAAGGTTAACTAGTAAGGAGCTCTTTGATGGGTTTACACGTTTTTTCAAGGTTGCTCTAACAAATCAGAGAGCTCCATACCAGTTCACTTTTATTTATTATTCACTTTACCTTAGTCAGTAGAACCAGGAGTTCCATGGAAAAGCTAAACCGAGAAGTTAATTGGAGAATCTAGATTAGCTACTGTTTGCAAAAGATGATCCTAAAATCATTTGTAAGTGTTTTACTAAATCTTAAAAGTATCATGTTTTAAAAGTTGCTTTAATAATAGTATTTACCAATCCATGTAGTAAATTGTCTATTAGTAAAACAATTTAAATACAATCATTTGTTAAGCTATGTATTAAACCAAATCTTTAAAAACTCATTTAGTGAACACTTTGCTTCATTTAATGCACCCAAGGTCCTCCATAGCTGTGAGGCAAGAGTGCTAACCACTTTGTAATAGTGCTGCTTATGTTCGAGGGTGTGTTTAGTGGTTCTGAGTTTAAATGTTTCATACCTGTGTAAATGACTGGGACAAAATGCAGAGTGGCAATCCTGTCTTAGGCTGGATAAGATGGTGTTAGTATTTTAAAACAACATAGTTAACGTCTAATAGACCTCTAGTGTTAAGACAACAAATCACATAATGGATGATGTACTGAATTCTAGTTGTAATTCTAGAGAAGAGTGTTGTAATTGGACATAAATCTTTAAAAATTGTCCACATGGTGAGACTAAGTACCTGGATGTGTGCAGACAGGCAGCTTTGAAGTGTTCTTGGTATCGCAGACATAGAGCACAGTGGGAGTCCTTCTTGTTCTGGGAAGCATCATCAATAAGGTGACACACACATGCTCCACCTGAATTCAAATGTGCAAGATGTGGAAGAAGTCAATGGAAAAAGCGGAAAGAGGGCTTTGCTTGTGTCTGTTTAGCAGGTTTTCCGTGACCTGGGCTGCGGTGTTAAAGGTGTTGCTTGGTGTGAAGTAGCAAAGGATGCAACACGTCGTCACGCTATAGTTTCCACATCGCTGCACCGCTTTCTGTCTCAGAGCCTAAAGCCTACTGATAGCATGCATCTTTAAATCACTCAGCGAAACATTTGTCCAAAGTCAAGACCAAAGACTGAAGAGTTAGACTCACATTAGATCATTTAATTGTGAATAAGTGTGGTTCCTCTACCCATATTTCAGGACAGTTAGGATAAATCAGCAGCTACTTTTATAATCAATAAAGGTTGTGAGTTCCAATGCCAATAATCCTCTTTGTCCAACTCCAGCATGTCAAAAGTCTTGCCAGAATCCTTTTGTGTAATTTTTCACACAAATATTCCAGAGTTTCACATTATTGTGGCTCTAGGGTAAATCCCAGCATGCATTAGAAAAAGGAAGTGTGTTGTTTCTGGTTTAAAAGGTATCGCCCACACAGCCTCCATTGGGAGTGGTATTCCCCTAGAGTTCAAAGACACCCTCCAACTGTTTTCTGATCCCACTGCCCTGCTGCAGTGCTTCAATTGTTTGCTCACTGCAAACCAAGAACCATGCTGCTGCTCCCTATTAGAAATCAAAGACTGTTAGATTCCCCCTTCCCCCATTGACAGGAGCATGTCATGGAGAAGGAGGTGAGAGTATCTGTATATGCACTCTACAAATCTGCCCGAGTCACAGTGCACCCCTGTGGGAATCCAACTGTTAATGCTTGGTTAACTAGCTCCACTTCATTAGAGGAAACTGGGTCTTAGGTTGATTCTGGGTCTTAGGTTGATTCTAGATTGAAGGTTCACGCAAGGGACACTGAATGCACTGTACTCTCACCTACAGACACAAAGCGCTCACATATAAACTATATATTTCACAGAAACTAACCAGAAGGCAATTAAATGGTTGGAAACCTTAAGCCACATCCTAGTAATGTGGGATGGTTCTCTTGTTTCTTATTCGGTACACCCAGCTTTTTCTCTCCAACCATCAATCACTCAGCTCAAGGTATGGCCCACTGCCTAATTTATTTTTCATGTTTTGTGTGGTTATGGGACTTGTCATCAAGGTTTCATGATTGAAACAAGACAATCAGAGTAAATGTGTAGCCACATGAACACCACGATCTTTATCTTGTGGGCATATAAAGGAACATGCTGACAATCTCTTTCTGCTCCATGGCAGCCCATAACAAATTTGTTTCCATTGAACATTTATCTATTTTATATTATAACGTCATACACATTTGAATACACCTTCAGTTGATCTCTGTACAAGATAACACAAGATAAATAAAAAAAAATACAGATGTTTGGATGCAAATGGCGTAGTCTATTGGAGAAGCATTATGGTCTGCTTATCTTCTGTTGCTAAAATGCATGCACAGCTTAACAACTCCTTAAGGGAAATTTTTACTTATTCTGCAAATTACATTTGAAAGTAGATAGGATCTGCTCTATAGTCTGCATGGCTATTTATTCACCTCTGCACTACAGTTGCAAAGCACATTGTTAATAAATGCAATTCAGCATAATCCATACAAACGCAATAGGCATTTCCAAGCAATTGGCGGCTCCGACTTCCTGAAGCATAAAGAGTAACATTTGAGACAGTTCTTTGCACAGCCTTGGCCCAGGGGAGCTGCTGCTGCTAGTGCTGACTGATGTAGGTCTTTGTGGTAGTTCCCTCAATGTCATGAATTTTAAAGAACAGATAATAAACCCCAAGGGCCCTTATTCAGCACAACAGCACTTAATAGAGGAATTGCCTACCTATGTCTTCCCACATTAAAACTTGAAAACAGGGTCAGATGACTATCTTTACTTCTGATTACCCGGCTAATTCTCTGCTTGACTGCCAACCTAAATGGTAATAGTCTTTTTTAGTTTTTACACTAAGAAAATAGTGGTATCAGCAGACAGGAGTGTTTCAAGGTGGCTGTGGACTTTGGAAAAAGTGCAATGGCCAAAAGTTTGAGTTCTGAGAAAATGAACTCATATTAGAAAATATTAGACATTGAAACTTTTCATGAAAATATTTTGCTCACTCAACATATTTGTGAAGTGAAAGCCACAGCTGCCCTAACCCAGACAAATAAAAGCATATGATTAGAACTCCTTCATACAACAGGCAAGTTATGTAAATGTTAAATGTGTTACTGGAACTGGCAACTACTCACTCATGTATCATTTGTGTCTTTTCTAGATATTTTAGAAGCTAAATGTGAAGGCATGTGCTATGCGATAGAAGTGATGCTACTTTCTTATACAAAACACTTGAGCAATATGATTATTCAAATAAAAAACTGAGGCTTTTCCAGTACATTTCCAGAGCCTTTTTGGAGGGTGGTGTGCGAGCTGACACACTGGTTTATATCCTTATCACAGGATTCTATTGTCTCTCTGTCTTCTAAATAAATGGCCTGACAGTGGAGTGGAGGACAGGACAGGAGAGTGCAAAAAGTGGTAATGGATTCTTACAGATAAGAGGCCTAAATCTTGTTTAGCACCCGAGGCACTCCTGACCTCCCCGGGGTCTGCACTATTCCAATCCTTCTGTCTGACCTGCTCACCTCATTGTCGCTTTGACAAAACCACAGCCAATTTGACACTCCAACTCTGTTTACTCTGAAAGTGAACAGACTAAACAGGATAAATACCGTACATATAGGAGCAATCGTGACAGATCTGACACTTGAGACATTCAGAATGTTATATATTCACTCTTCTACATAGTAAAGGATTGAGAATTCAATATATCTTTGGAAGATACTAGGAGAAAACGTGTCCTGTAGTTCTTTCTAACCATAACTAAGTGCACCATAATTATAGCAGCCTGTTGACTGCTTTGTAAAATGCCATCAGCAGAACAGTGAAGGAAGCCACAACACCTTGCAATTAATCACTCTCATGTCTAAAAAACATTTCATAAACACCCATGATAGCCAAGTCTTCTGTTTGATTAACCCAGTCTAAGATGTCCTCCAGCCCTGTTGTTTTCGGTGCCCTACAGTGTGTATTTTATTTTTTTCTTGTTGGAGATAAACATCCTTTTCATTTATCACATCCCGTGCGCAGAAACACCTGTCGCAGAGAGTGGAAGCTGTGCCTGGGGGAATGTTCATGTGCACCGTTCCAAATAGAAAAACACACACGCTCTAAAGCTGCTGACCGTAGACACTTTTGGATAGTCGGAGGCAGGATGCGCCCCAATCCCCAGCAGGACAGCGCTGCCCTAGTTGTGCCGAGGTGACCCCCAATGTGCTCTACACGGCCCTAGCATGTGCCATTGTTATTTATGAGCTCACAGAGGTGTCCTTTGGCAGTAGAGGGAGCGAGTTCCACCTGTTTTTAGCGCTCGGTGAAACTGCAAGCTTGTTCTGCAGAGGTGAAACATGTGCGTGTAATGTAGGTGCAAGCTGTTGAGTTCTTTAGACACATTTCACTAAAACGTTGTGAACGTGATTATATTTAAAATTCTACCAACAAAATCCCCTATTTTCCCCCAGTTACTTCCTGGTTGGACATGAGCAGCAGATGTGACATACAGTTAAACAACATTACCAAGCAATGATGTAAACAAGGGCCAATATTTCATTTATAAAAATCAGACAATAGTTTTGTGACAAATAATAATAGCTGAGGGCACTTTTATTTTAATAAAATACTGTTTAAACTGTCAGAAAAATCTTTCAGATGCATATAAATTGTCCTGCATTTTCAATGGAGCGCATTTGTTCATTTGTCAGCACATTACTGCATAATGTTTGCTCTTTCAGGTCATGAAAATGTTGCCTAACCCCATCATGTATGTTGTGTTTTTGTTCAGTGTTGTGGTGGTGGTTAGTGATGCTGTGAGATAGAGCAGTGCTCAGGGGCAAACAAGTACCTGCCTCCTCCTGAGAATGCTATTAACAGCACTGCTCAATGCACTTCACTCCACTGTCTCCACAAGGGGAAATATACACACTTTATTTAGGTTTCATTGAAACTTATAACACATTTACAATATTTGCCGCTAGGAGCTCAAAGATGTTGAAAATGTCTCTTCTGATTGATATACAATACCTAAATTGCCTAAATTAAAACCGAAAGCAACTTCTTGTCTTTGAAAATCTCTTTAGATTATTTATAATAAATTGTTCATATAGTCCCATGCTTTAGTTTAACCTACAAGAGATTAATATAATATTTATTTTTGTGGCAGATCGGTCAAGGCGTGAAACATTAACTGTGGAAACAAATGTGGTGAATAAATGTTTAGTGTATCATCTAAATGGACATGGACGTGTCGCTATCTCTGCCTGTGGATCAGACTCGATGCTACCTAGACTTACGTCACATTTGGTGAAGCAAATCCTCACAATAAAGTACATAAAACATATGTTTCATGAGATTTATGTAATTTATCATCTTCTCATCAGTGACATGTAAAGAGGATGTTACAAGTAGCACACAAGATCAGGAATATCAACTCAACAAATGCCAGTTTTAAAGGCTAATTATTATCTAAAATAATTGGTCGATTGGTTTGTACCAGCTGACACACTCTTAGTTATACCTAATCTTTGTGTTTTGCATGTTAATGCTAATAGCTATAGGAAAAAAATTACAGAGTTGTGGCTCCGGGGGTCTCTCATATTTGACTGCAGTAGTCGAGTTGCTAAGTGACCTCAGGATCAGCATCGAACACCACGGCTACTTATTTTACAGTATGTCTACTGACCACACTACATAAGGCACTAAATTGGGGTCATTTTGGGGTCAATGCTTTGCTAGAATTGAAAAAAATAAAAACAGCAAATGTCTCTCACTGAAATCAACAATTGAGGCATAGAAGCACTATTGTAACACACTTTTGTCTTGTGATTTTGAAAAATAAACACTCTTAAATGTTATATGCAAAACTGATAATATTATCCACTAGCTTAGTTTGAGCTGGTAAAAGTTTGAAAGCTTCAGGCAAAAAGCTGAATAGCCTTTTTGATCCTTAAAGCTGGGGTATGTAATTTTCAAGGAAGTAGGTATTCAAACCTTTCTAACTCATTCATAGCTCTCACAAACCCTTTGGTACATCACTGTCTAAACAGCCAATCAGCCCAAACTGTCGTATAATGACTCACGTGGCTCTTTCTTACAAGTTTGAAAAGAGAAAAATGTTTAAGCATCAGAATAAGACATCATGTGGAGGTTTTTTCTTCAAAGTTCTACTTTTACAGTACACTTTCTGGAATGGGAACAGAATTGACTAATTGAGAAAATAAGGTTGGATACCCCAGCTCTAACTCGAGATTGGTGTTAAATGAAATGTGTGATTAGTCCATATATACTTGGGTTTCAGTCAGATTTGATCGATACATTCGAATTATTACAGAAATACATTCCTCTATCCAAGTTTAGAGTTAGGCAGGAGATAATGAATAAATTAACACATTCCACATATATTTCTACATACAAATGTATGTCCACATCCATACTAATGTTGAAAATGAATACTTTTGGCAGTGCATATTTAAGCCATTACACTGGAGGATGCTGTCCCATTGAAACAGACTTTTCATCCCACGCACACATTTACCTGGAAGAACAGAGTGACCTCGTTCTGCCAGAAGCCTTCAGTCATCCACGTTGCACACACACAGGCACACACACGTACACACGCACGCGCACACACACACGCACACACACACACACCGCTGAGTGCTGTGTTGAGAGCCGCTCACTGTCAGCACAGCTCTCAGTGGACCTGTTAAGTGATTAGCGCCACACCGAACCACTGCCGCGCACACAATCCATACTGTGTCGGCTGTACAACAATACAGCTACACTTTGATGGGCGGGAGATGTAACCCATTACTCAAAGGGAAATCACCATGAAACATAACATCACATAACATAGATTGAAGTGAACTCACCATAATTTGTAAATGAAATAAATGAATGGGCCTGGGTTGAACACTGTCTTTTCATCTGCAGCAGCCCCCCAAAAATGAAATGTAATATATATACATATATATATATAAATACCCTCAGGTGGGATGGATTATTAACTGTATTGCATCCTTATTAAAGGTATCGCTTAGCCAGACAGATTTTGACAAATTTGTGAACAACATTTGGAAGATATGGGTCTTTTGTGCATGTAGAAAAAGTTGTATATCTTTGAAACTTATAATCAGCTCATAAAAAATGAGAGCAAAAACAAAAGTGTTTCATTTATATTTTTGTTCAGTGTATGTTATGTCACATTATTTATATAATTATTTTGTGTAGCCAGCGAAAGGGAAAAGTAACACAATTTGCAGGTATTTATTTATTTTGTAATTTACCTTACCAAATCCTTTTTTTACTTCATATTTTGGACAGTATCTGCATGTTTGACCCCAGCTGTGGCAGGAGTAGTAGTTTACCACCACCGAGTACATACGGAGTGAATGATGCATTTGAGACGTCGAAATGATTCGGTAAATCCATAATCTGGTCACAATATAATCATAAGAACAAAAACTATAATTGTGACAATTTTAGAAGCAAATTTAAGTCTTTTTAAATCAATCTATAGTCCAAAAAATATACCTAAATTTTAAGTATTTTTTACCTAGCTGCTTTTGTCACATTAAATGTTTTGTAATTTTTTTTAGAAAGTTCAGTCTTGTAAAGCTTGTCAGAACATTGAGGAATAATAAGTAATAGTTAGACAATGGGAATGAAAGAAGACTGAAGACTTCACAGTAATCATGAATAATCGTTAAATCGGGATGTTTTTTTTTATCTCTTATCAAATACATGCGTTTCTTCAATGATGGCATTATACTTCCATCATAAGTCATGAAAATGCTTCCTTTTTATGCCATTTTTGAAGCAGTTTCTAATAGATTTTTTTTTATTACCACACAAGATGCAGCCTTAATCAGCTCATTGTTATGGCCGGGCTGTTGTGTTGTGCTTTGGAGGTTCTCTGCGTTAATAAGTGTGACCTATTACATGACAGTAATGTCTCAGGGGAGAACCACTTGTCCTTAAATTATACATGATGACTCTTTCAGTTTGTCCCGCTCCGGCCTCACTGCTGTTTGCACACTGCCTGCCATTATTGTGGCTTGTCGAAGGTCACCAGTGGCGCTGCTTGAAAAGGTTATATCACACTGAAAATGATGGCGAGACGGTCCACAATATGTCCAAGTATTGTGCAGGGATTTGTATGCAGGTCAAACGCATGCATCTGTTTTTTTTTTTTTACTCAATTCAATTCAATTCAATTTATTTTTGTAACGCCCAAAATCACAACAGTAGTTGCCTCGAGCGCGCGGGGGCGACAGTGGGGAAAACAAAATAAACAATGTTCATAGGGACTTGGAAATGTCCCAGCGTCCTGTGTCCTTAGACAGATGTCCCAAGCCCCCTGTCCTTAGACCCTCCTTCTCGGCCAGGAAAAACTACCAAACCTCTTTGGGAAAAGTAGAAACCTGTAGGAGTTCCACAGTGAAGGAGAGATCCGACCCCTCGGACGGACAGGCGGACGCGCCTCAATTTGCAGATACACGGTGGAGCAAGACCCACTCAGGAGGAGAACCAATTCTTCGAGGCCGATGAAGAACCGTTCATATGGAGGTAGAGACCGTTTCTCCAGGCAGACCGTTTCTCCAGGCAGTTGAGGAGCATCTGGATCCACAGGTCATCGATGTGCCTGCTCCACTCCGTCGGGGAAGTGGGAGAAAAAGAAAGGAAAAGCGATAAACAAATTGCCAGTGAAATTAAATATTAAATATTGTTTGATAGAAAAGTAGTAAGAAGCAGAGGATAGTGCTCAAGCTGCCATACTTCCCCAGTATAGTTGCTCCTAGGCAGCATAGCTGGGAACTGTAGGTTTTGTATTTCTGTTCCTAACTGGCCTGACCATAAGCGACTTCAAAGAGGAACGTTTTAAGCCTGGTCTTAAATGAAGAGACTGTGTCGGCCTCTTTAACATGGACAGGAAGCTGATTCCACAACACAGGAGCTTGGTAGCTAAACGCTCTACCTCCTACTGTGCTTTTAGAACTCTCTTAATATAATTATTATATTATAATATATAATTTGAGCTAATACCAATATACAGATGTCTTACTAAGCGATATTGCAGATGCCGATCATAAGTTCACAAATTAACTTTTCACTTTTGTAAAAGAAAGTAAGATAATGCATTTATCTGGGGTATAAAATCGATTCTGGCGTGATTGTGTAAACATACAGACATGTTTTTTTAACCTCGTTCTAATCTTTTTCTATTTTTAATCATGAGTTTTTTTTAAAAGTCAAATCTGATGCTGAGGAAAAACTGGGAAAGACACACGAGCACACACAGACCAGGGCAGTTAAACAAAAATAATAAAATAAATTCATTATTATATACGTGTGTGTGTGTGTGTGTGTGTGGTGTGTGGTTGTGTGCGTGAAAGATTATCACTACATAGCAGAAAAAAGCAACATGTTTTCTGTTTTAATGCTTTTTTCCCCAACACAATTTCCATGTGAGCTAGTGCTAACCTTTGAGCCCGCACTTATTTAAAGTACTGCAGTGGGTTTTGGTGCTGGATATTACCACCTCCACCCACAGGCCCGTCCACGTGGATCAAAGCTCTGATCCACGTGGACGGGCATCAGAGACATGCTTCAGTGACATTGTACCATTAGAGGCGCACTATGTAACTTTTCTGGTGAAGGGACTGCTACCTGCTTGTCTGCATGAAAATGTTATTGCTCTGCTTGGTATGTTACACAGTATGGCATTAAACATATCTACTGTATCTACTGTGATTTCATTGGGGGGTAGTACTCGGTTACATTTACCCAGTCACATTTACTTGTAACTAGTAACTTTTTGAAAAAATTGTACTTCTCTGAGTAGTTTCCAGACGCTGTAATTTTAGTCTTGCTTGAGTAAGTATTGTACAGTGTCACAGTACTCTTGCTTGAGTAAAAGTATTGGTTTCTCTTCCCACAATGAGTGAGTCTGCTTGTGACAAAAGCTTTATGTAATTCATATTAAAAGATTTGAACGTTTATGTTTCGATTTCGTTTTGTCGAATGTGTGTCAATGTGTCTTTGAAAACACCAGATTTTGTGCTTCATTAAATGTTTTTTCCTTTCACTTACATTCACTTCAGTCAGTTACACTTAAGGTTCTTTTTACTTGAATAGTAGTTTCCCCAAATACCTTTTGCTTCCACTACTTTTACTTCTACTTGAGTAAAAAAAAAAAAAAAGGGAACGTTACGCTCATCGTACGAACGCTTCAGTGACTTCTGAACTGAATGAATGCAAGGTATATATGTTTAATGCCATAAATATGGAACATTCAAGGCAAAGCAATAACATATCACTGAAGACAAGCAGCTTTTCAGTCCCCACGTAGTGCAACCTTTAAGATAACTGAAGCTGTAAAATGTTTAAACTGTCTTTAGAATGTGTCACAGATTGTGTGTCATTAAAGAGGGTTCCATGAAAAAATCTATTTTTGTGAAACTTGTGTGCAACATGAAAGAAAGGCTGTCAGTTATATGTTAACATAAACTGCGTGCCGCTGCTTGACAAAGGCTCAATTTCCTCTGACAAATCAGTCTATTACTTATTCTAAATCAATACGAACCACCCTTTTATCACTCTTCTCTTCTCTGGTTTGACTTTCAAACCTGTATGTCAGCACCGTGAATAGCCTCAGACTAAAATATATCCTAATTGGCCCCAAACTCTTAAAGTTCAGCATATGCCCAACTGACGCCTCAAAGGGCAGCGCTAACGACAGCAAGTGCGTACCCTCAGATGTGCAATTAGGCCTCCTCTGCTTCTACACTTCCAAAGGGTCCCCTGTGGTCAATAGTGGAAATAATAGCAGCTTCTTTTTTTCATATTTACCATATGTTTGAATCCTATACAAAGTTTTAAGCTACAATTAGAAACATTAAAATGGTCTTCAACAGTCATTAAGTTGGGACCCTATAGGACAAAGTTAGTAAATCCATATTGTTTACGTAGCAATAGCAAGAAGGCGTCCTCTTTGATTGTGGTGTTGCGTGGGTGTGTCTCTGTAGAAAATGCCGTGGCTTTGACAAAGGTAATGTAACAGATTTAGCAAAAATCAATCTTAGCCTTTAACTTTTGTGGATAAGTAGCTTCTGCTATACACCCACCAGTGTTGCTATTCTCAGTCACCTCATCTTTTCCTGGCAATAAAGTCATAAAGTAAATTAAAAAAGAAATAAAGGCATCATAATCATTTATTGCTACTGTATGTAATGTCTGTGTTGTTGTCTGTCTTTTACGGATTTTGTTCTTGTTATTATCGCTATCGCTATTGTTACTGTTTTGTATTTGTAAATAAAACAAATAGAAGATGAATATTGATGTAAAATTCAAAATCAGATATTGTAGGAACAACCCACCAACCCGTTAGATTGGGAGGAAAATATCTCTGACAGACAGAGCTGCTGTTCTGAACTTAGGAAAATAAAGTCCTGTGCATAGCGTGTTTAAAATTGTGTTAATTGCTTCAATCCCCCTAAGGACCAAACATTTAGCTATTACTGTAATCACTGGTAGTAAATTAATATTATTAAAAAGCCAGGAGTGTATTTTGTTACTGCCAGGGTCATGTGCCTTCGAATGGAAAGACTATTACGCAATTTGAATGAGGGCATTGGCCTTATGGTAGGATTCTGCCCACATTTAACAGTGAAAAACCCCAAGGTAAGACTTCAGGGATTTGAAACGCATCTGCTCCATGAACTCCCAAGAACCCCTGGAAGAAATGGAGGTTGTGGCCGAGAGGAAGGATTTCCACAGTGTTGCTTCGCCCTGCAGGGCGACACTGCAAAGGGGGAAATAGAACAAGAGACGTTTCTGTTAAGAAGTCGATGCTTTTTAACTGGCAACAAAGCAAGCATGGATTGCAGTTTATTTAATGGAAAGGAAAGAAGTAGCCACTCCTGTCCACCGTTAATGACTGCCATGTTTCAGTCTGTCCTCCCAATGGTAGTTCTGGCTAAAAAAGTATAGTTTACTACTTTATAGTCCAGAATATTTTGTTAATTTTGGGGTCATGTGCAGTATAACTTCTGCTGTATAATTTTTATGCCACAATGTTTATGTGCACAATATCTGCAAAGCTGAAATGTAAAGCAGCAAAAGATCTGCTCATTAAAATTATATTAAATACTTTTGATCAAACAGCAATAACTGAGAAGAACTTCAGGAACAAAATGACTATTACTGTGGTCGCTTCATACAAATGTCTTGTGCATTGACTGGAACACGGGCCATTTCTCTTTATCTTCTGAAGAGGTGAAAGGTTTCATTAGACACAGCAGCAAATGCACTTTTTTCAATCCAGGCGCCTCAGCAGAAAACGTGGCAAATATTCAATGGTGCATTGTGGGGAAATGGATAACTGATTTAATTTACATTTCTGAACGGTGCTGAATAAGATTTATATCAGAGCGGGGACAAAGCTGTGAGGGCCTGTGCTAGCAAACTGTATTTGTGGATTGTTTTCATAGTTTTACTATTTTACAAGATTACATTTATCCCCAGTAATACAAGAGATATGTTTGAAAGAAACTGTTCTCTGTATACGCAATATTCTCACACTTTGTCCCAAGTAATTCTATAAGCTTTTATCTTTAAACACAGACAGAACCTGTAGTGCAGTGAGTGGATTTAAGCAAATGTATGGGCTCTTCCAAATGAAAAACTTTAATTGAGTTTCTCGATTCAAACATACAAATTAAACATGTTATACGTAAGCACGTATGTAGTGAAAACTATGGCTATTAGCAGGTAAAACGTCAATGCTGCAATGAAGGTTTGAATTTAGCAGTTTATATTTTCTTAATAACTACTAAATTGGTCAGAACTTACATGTTTACCTTGTGTGTTTGGTTTAATTTAGTTTCGACTTTATTTGTTAAGTACCACATATAAATTCATTGATCTTAAAAAAAGATTTAGCTATGGCTACTTTCCATGTGCAGTCCTGAGCAGGTGCACACAGCAATAATAAGTACACGTGTCATTACAAATACAATTTATTCTGTTTTTAACTTTGTCAGCTGGTGTTGGGGTTTACACTACCATCTGGTGGTGCGTTTTAGTCACTCTAAAAAAGGTTCACTCCTATTGGTGGAACACTTGTACATAATGTCACATGGTACTTTTGAATTCTGTTTGCCCTCCTGATGAAGGCCAGCAGGCTGAAACGTGTTGTGGCTCCATGAGATCCATTGAGACATGCCATAATTAATAAAAGCAGATTCATTATAAGAGAGAGTCTTGGGTTTTGTATTTATTATAATTTGTATACAACTAACCTTGCTCGTTATTAACATTATTTCAAATATATATGTGATGGCTATATGAAATGACCAAATTAGTTCATTCATCATCAATCATTTACAAATATGTGCTATTTTCTGCAATTTGGCTTGACTGTTGTTGACACAGTCTGGAAGTTGGTTCCATTGTCTGAGAGTTAAAAATGAAAAGACTGATTGTGCGACGGCAGGATCGTTTCAGCGATGGTGCAGTTTCTGTGAGCAGTAGACCGAATGGATCGGGTTTGTTCAGTGCAAAGTTTAAAGCGAGGGTGTCTTTCCTGCATGTTCCCCCATCAACTTAAGCACGCTCAATTGATCATGATTTAAGAGTTGTTTTGTTAGCGTCACATAAGGCGACATCGATTGCTTGGAAATGTTGCACTCGCTAATCCACTTACCTTTACTAATACACCATTGCATTAATGATACGCAGAAATGACCACGCCTGATCATATACAGAGAAATAAGCATCTGGATATCGATAGTAAAATGTTCAATTAACACTCCGCAGCCTCTCTCTTATTTTCTGGACAAACATTGCACCATTGCTTTCCAAAACAGTGCTGATGCTGATGTCTAGACAAGTGTCCATTAAAGAGTGCACATCAATCTTTGGGTCCGGGGCACAGACAGACAGGGGTGGGTCCTGCGTACGCCACACACTGTCCAGACGTTACTGCTGAGATATCCGACTCCAAATCCAGCCAAAATGCAAACGTGCGCTCTTTGGATAGCAGCATGATGAATTTTTAATGCCCGCTGTCAGAACAAGAAGCTCGAGGGACAGCCTTGGACGTCTGCTCCAATATTCTTAGAGTGCCCTCTTTAGCATATCTTCATTATATCGCCGTGCTTCAATTTATTTTTATCTTTGGAGCCTGGAATGGAATGTGTGCATGGGTTTCTATTCAAAATTCAGCCAAAATTCAGCCCTAGAAAAATAAGACTGGTGAAAATTCATCCATTTATAGATTGGATCCTTTTGGTATTTCATTTGTATAATAATGATTTATTGAGAATTGAATTTAGGAACCATTTGTGCCCTGGGCTCCTCAAATAAACTAACAAAACCATATTGTTGGTGTTCATATAAGTTTTATTTTATTTATACATTATACATTTTTTATTGTATAGTCATTTTAAATTGTTTTCCTAATGCAATGCCCTTTTTTGATTGAATATATGTTGTTTTATTATTACTCAGTGTTTTATGTTGGCACCTTAAGGCCGAGACAAGTTCCTATGTTTTTGAATTTTGTTCATTGACAATGGCAATAAACTCTTTCTGATTCTGATTCTGATTCTGAAGGGCCAATGAGAGGGCGGGACTCCCTGTGTTTGTTTTGTTTTTTTCCCTTTGTGATTATGTAATGTGTCCAAGGAATTTCACTTATGGAGCAATAACATTTGAGTTTAAAGGAGATCACTGTTGGACAGATTACTGATTACTCCTACAAAAAGTAGTATCAGTAATCAGACTACTGATTACTTTAGTTACTTTTGTAAAAAGTTGAATATATAAATTATGAAAACTTTGAAATCTTTCCGCTTATGAAACTTCCATGTTTTTATTAAAAAAGCTTGATATGACTTACAAAGCTGTGTATCTCTTAATTCTTTAGGCTTATGTATATTATATTTTTTAACACCAAGATCAAATAGGTCCACCTTTATAGATGGATCTTTTAGCTGTTTTTGTCTGCTTCACATCTGAACTCACTTACTTTCTTGCTACATCAATTGGTTGTATAATGCATTATTATAATAGCTGTGCACATTGACATTGTGCACTGCGTAATAAAAACTGAAAGAGTTCAGATATGAAACACAAAAGGAGCAGACAGACAGATCCACATTGGGCTGCAAGAACAGGCTGTTGTGGACCTGTTTAATCTGACTGTTTGGAGCTTTAATGAAGCTAAGCAATCTAGTAAAAAAAAAAAAGAGGCTGTACGTTCATTAAATAGGCTATACAAATGAACGTCTTGTTTCTGTAACCGAGTTCGCTCCAAAAAACATTTCCGCGGTGAAGAGCATATTGCTTCATTATTCCTAATCAACAACTAACAAGGCTGTTTCTTACCTTGGCTGGTAATGTCTTTTTAGTCATTAACGCATAGTTACTAGGGCTAGCAACTACAATCTGATGACAATTTTTTGGGTATTTATTTTATTTTTCTTTGGTGCGGAAAACATATTGCTTGTGTTATGTTATATGATATGGAAACAAGTCTGCATTTTCCAGTAATTTGCAGATGAATATAAGTTGCATTGAGCTGTCTGTGTCTGAGCTGAGACAGGGCTCACACACTGACTCAGGGTGAGGGGAGAGTGAGTGTGAAGGAAGAGAAGCGTCTGCACTGGCAGCTTCTTGGACTTCGCTGGGTTTAAAGTTCCAGAGCCTGGCCCTGACATGTATTCTCAGCAGGGTTATTGCCACAGCAAGCCAGAGATGGCAGAGGCTGAATTAGCCATAAAAGTCAGAACCAAGATTGGTTCATTAGAAAGTGTTACAGAAGGCACTGTACAAGGTGTAGTGGTTTAAAGCGCCACACATGTGTGGTTGTTACCACCTCGGTGTCGCGGGTTTGCCTTTTGACCACAGCTGTATTTGCTGAATGTCTCTATTCTCTCCCTCCTTGTTTCATGCTACTGCTATCATATACAATCAATCTTTGGGCCAGAAAATCTGAAAGAAGAAAAAATAAAAGCTACTCTTGACCAAATATTTACTGGAAACTGTGAGGGTTGTTCAGATAGAATTCAACACTGGCATATTTCCAGTGGTGGAAAATTAATTAAGTACCAAAGTACAAGTGTACAAGTTCACCTGTACTTTACTTAAGTACATGTTAAAGTGGATCCCTTTTACTTTTACTAACCCTACATTGGAGAGCTGGGATCTGTTCTTTCTACTCCGCCACATGTGATGGTGCCAGTTTATTTTCTTTTGCACATTTATGGTGACATCTTGGCTAAATTATTTGGTTTCAAACATCCGGACAATTCTTTATCACAACCACAATTTGACACTTTAACTGTTCTGAAAATCTGTGTAAAGTCTATTTTTAAATGTGTACTTTAATTTCATTTAAAGGCATACTTTTGCTCCTGTATCTGTATTTAAGTATCAAAACGTAATACTTCTTCCACCACCATTAAAATGTTCAGGTGAATGTATAAATCCATCTAAAAAGGGCCCCACATTATCCAGGTATGAGACACTTGGATCATTGTGACTAGAATATGTCTGCCAGTGTAAATCTCTTTTATATTTTTGTATGATGTTGTCTGGGAGACAAGTATCAAAACGTAATACTTCTTCCACCACTGCATATTTCTGCCAGTATTAGGATATGTAGAGAAAATTGAGTTATTTATTTGATTAAATTTAGCAGTAATTATCCACCCTCTGTAATTCTTCACATGGGATCTGTGACGTGTACTCTCCTGGCAGCTTACAGATGACTTGTATGACTTGTACGTAAGAAAACATCCATTGGGAGAGTGCGTAAAAGTTACACAACAGGGCTGACGTGTTGACAGATGGCTCATGCTCAGGGCGCCGCTGCCTGTCAGAGTTTTGGTGGAGCAACATTAGAGAAGGCCAGTGCCGTCTTTGACCCTACGGCAAAGACTGGACTGCCCCGGCAACGTGTCATATGCTCTGTCATACACAAGGCTGACTGTAATGAAGCGGACATATCGTCAGCTCACCAGTGTCAGTGCTGCCGACAATAAGAGGGGAACCATCAGGGACAGTTCAGCAATTAAATGTTATATACTAATTATTGTTGGATTGCATTAATTACTTAAATAAAATCATAATTTTTAATGAAATAATGATAAAATATGTTGGCAATAATAAGAAGTAATGTTCTGAATATAGAAAACTACATTGTCCAATCAGATATAATGTTGTCAGCTCTAGAGCAGAGGTAAATCCCGCCCACGACTTTTCGCGGCCTACAGGGACTCTGCGCGGCTCTGGTGTAATGACACGACCGTCGTAGCATTGAAAGGTTTGATGACGGCGGAGTTTAATCGCAAGAAATAAAGAGATGGATTCGGTTGAAGCTTTCATTTGGCCTAATAATGGGATTTATTTTCAAAGAGCAGGTTGTGTTTGCTGTGTAAATTGTGAGGGCTATGCATTTATGACATTCTGAGTTCACCGAGCACAAGATTTTGCTAGCACAGTTTTCAGATCTCCTTTCTATTGGATTTAGGTCTGGACTTTGACTCTTTTTTTTACTCTAACTAATTTGAAGCTGTTGTACATGACAGCAGGATAATTCACTTATATCAATTTAATAAACACACAGAAATCATTAGATATTACTTTTATGCAAACAGTGTTTTTGAACAGTTTTCCTCACAATCTAAAAATGTGTTAATTGCGGCCGACGCTCTGAATTCCGCACCAACGTCTCTGCCAATGTGGTATTTTGTGGTGCATCATGTTGTGGAACAAGACAAGTTTCTCATCCGAATAAAGTGTTTTTGTTAATGGCATTTTTCAATTATTGGGTATTTATCATTGCAATAATCTCATTGCCTCCTCATAGATTTGCAGAGTCCGACACACCAGCGCCGCTTTCCTTATCGGCCCATCACACCGCTTCATCTGTCTGTCTCTCTGTCTGTCTGCCTGTCTGCTCGGGCTGAATGAAAGCAGCTGCATGAAATAAGATGAACAAACACAGCTCACTTCTTAGCCCCAAATTCATTTTCAAGGCCCTTCAATTTTCTTCACCTGCAATATTCCACATCCTCCTCCTCGGTGCCTACATAGGATTATAGAGCCCAAATGAGAAATGTATTGTTTCCTGTGCCATTCACTCAACTCGATGTGAGTAATTGAGTTAATCTGTCTGGCTCCTGTGCATGGGAAACCGCAGAGATTACGAGGCTGTGTCGGCAGATAGAATCGCCGCTTTAAAAGATGGAATAAAAATGTCAATGCGTCTTTAATGACAGTCGGGTTGACATTTCCCAGCCTCAGAGCAGGAATGCTGGTGAAAAGATTTAATCGTTTTTGTCCTCTGATTTTTTTTTCGTGCAGTGGAAGAAAATGCCATGTCTTTCGATTATTTTGCCACAACGTGAGATTAACCATCATTGCGGTTAGGCCTGTCATGATACATTTTTTACAGACGATATTGCCTCCGAAAACATCTCGTTAAAAAGTGTTTTTTGGGGTAGAAAATAAAGCTGTCATCTGCTTTTGAGGAGGATTCCGCTTTTGCACTGCTCTGAAGATTTTTATTTTTGTTGAAATATGAAATAACATCAAAAAAAAAAATGTAAACGTAGGTGCAGTAACACCTAAAATGGCTTATTTTAAAGCCTCCACGTAAAGAATAAATAAAATAAACATCACATATTAGTCATGTATGCGGGTTTGATTACAATGATTTAAAACTAATTTCAATGAAATATCCAAGACCTCCTTAAACTTTTCTTATATGTCATTTCTGATATGTTGTAATTGGCCAAATGTGAAAATTGGCTCCACAATTTACAGCCTCTATATGTATATATAATATTCTCTGCATTACTTTTAAAGTAAAATTTGAAGTGTTCAGGAATCGTAGTTTCATTAAAATAATTGTATACATGAATATAAAAATGTGATAGATATTGATATCATAAATATTAAGAATAAATTAGCAGAAGATGTAAGTGGCTTAGACCGAGTTGCAATTCCAACAAAACACCTATTAACAAAACACTATTTTACAATAAATAGTTTCATAAAAGTAGAAACCTCGGGTAGAACCACAGTGAATGAGAGATCCTTCTCCCACGGACGGACAGGCTGCAGATGAGGAACCGTTCATCTGGTGCAGTGGTTCTCAACCTGAGGGTTGGGAAGCCAAATGATTTCCGGAGGTCGCCAGATGATATGAGGGAAAATTGATACAGTAGTCTTAAACAAGACTTGACACCCCTCAAGTGTAGTGGTGATTGTAGATTATTATTTGTTGGCCTACGAAAGTAATTTATCTAGGCCTATATCCTCAAGATTAGATAAAATATTAGAGATGAGGCTCCATTATCACTTTGGGGTCGCCTCCTTTTTATGGTTGGGAGTCACAAATCCAGAGGTTGTAATTTTTGGGGTTGTGACTTAAAAAGGTTTAGAACCACTGATCTACAGAAGAGAGCGTTCCTCCAGGCAGATGAGGAGCATCCAGGTCAGGGTTGTGAGATGGTGCATACTGCACCTTAGATGTGCTATATTGATTTATCGAATGACAAATCAATCGGATGATAAATCAATATAGTAATTATTGTGACAAGCCTAATTGCTGTTTTTTTTATTTTGTTTACTTTTTATCCAAATGATTTAAAACATTCCTAACTATATCAAATGCCTACAGTTTAATGTAACTTTGAAACGTAATGTTATCAAGAGTTCACAAAGACGTAAGAGTTGCAAAAAAAATAAAATAATGCAGAAATTAAAATGATCTTTCCAGGTGAATGTATAAAATCCATCTAAAAAGGGCCCCACATTATCCAGGAATGAGACACTTGGATCATTGTGACTAGAATATGTCTGCCAGTGTAAATCTCTTTTATATTTTTGTATGATGTTGTCCTGGGAGACAAAGAACACAAGCCAGATCATATTAAGACATAACCCTGGAGATGGATCCTTTTTAGTCTGTCTTCGTCTGACAACCCTGCAAATTTGCCTGTGCATGGGGATTTGTTTTTCCCACCTAAACAGTAACCATGCCAACTACAGCAACTGTGCCTAATGGTTTTTCCCATGGCTGTTATTGTTGAATGCACATTACACACACATGCAGTGACGCATGGTGAATTATTTTCACTATATAGTGTATGGCTGGAGTCGACTAAAGTCATTTTTGATTGACCAAAGAAAAACTTGGCCAAGTGCACCAGCTCAACCTATGACCAGTGGTAGCGGTGCCTGGTTCTTAACATCGTGTTCAAACACATGGAAACATGGAATTCTGAGCTTGTTGCCTGGAAACATAATATATTACTCTAGTTTAACAGTGTCAATTATCCAAAGGAGTTGTGTCGTAAATTTATTAGAAGGAAGTGCACATGTCATATCAAACTTTGAGAGGAAACAGCGATCATATTTGTGACTATAGCTCAGTCCGTCTCTATTTGTTATTTTCTCACTTTTAAATGATCTGTTTTATTATTATTATTTTATTGTCTCTAGACGCACTGAGCGTGAATGTGACGGCAGCTGCCAGCTCTGAAAGTGCACAGGAAAAAGCCGAGAGTGTATGTGAGAGTGCGGGGAGCAGTCACCACAGCCCAGCTGAATCAGAGCAGATAGAGCCGTTCTGGGGCCCGAGGGACTGTTCACATCTGACCCCGGTCACATGCCGCCGCTCTACCAGCCGCTGCCTGCCCTTCTCTCATGTTGTCTCTGGACACTGGGTGTAAAAGTTACACTTAGGCGTAGCGCACCGAGGGCTTAGGTCCTGCTAGTGCGTCATGACTGTAAATTGGTCTTAAATTTCAGATTTAAGTTGGTCATAGCTTAAAACCAGCCTTATGACCAGCTGGTGCACTCAGGTGCAGGTAACTAATAAGTGGACTCCAGACCCAACCCTTTAGACAACCTAAGCCCCTGATTCACAGAGAACGCAGAACGTGATGAGCGGCTTTTAAGACATTGTTTCAAATGAACTGGGAGTTTGCGTCTGTCCTTCCTGTCTTCCCCCTCTCCCTCTCGCTCCAAACAAGCAGGAATGCCGCTATCCGCACATCCCGGTGCGTAAGGTCACAGCACGGCGTGAGAAAGCTTTTACATCGCCGGAGGTCAGTCATGATGTCTGTTTCATTCTGACTAAATAAGAAGCACAGGGCTGATTGATGAGAAAGTTTGCTTTGCAACAATTAACTTTTCTGTGCTTTAGAGCAACGACATGAACGTCAAGGTATTTGCATGTAACGGAAATCGGCCAGTCACATTGTTGCATTGTTTTGTGCAGGCATTAGGCTATTGGATATAAAATATAATTTATTGGTAAATTGTGAAAAAAAAAAAAAAAAAAAAAAACTCTTTACATATATAATAATGTGATAATATATATCATAATAAAAGTGGCAGAAACGCCGTGAATTTCCGGACCTCGGCTTGTGGAAATTTTCTCGAACTGAACCTTGGTGAACGTTTATTAGTGACCCCTGGTCTAAGTATATGTCCAAACTGCACTTACAAGACAACAACCACACATTTTTATAAAACAAAATACTAAGAAACTGTTTTTATATGAAGCTCATAATTCAGTATCAAAACTTCAGCTCACTCCACCTTCCCCTTTCTGCTGTTGTCCAATTTATAATCTAAACTAAATTGTTAGTCAACTAATAACATGTTTGACCAATGAAGACCGACAGCCCTGCTTTTACCAGTGAGTGCTGAACCCACAAAATACCAACAATACATTCATCACATTTTAAAACTACTGAAGTAGGCAAATATTTTTGACTATAAATATGCATTTGCCCTGTGGTGACAGAGGAGGTAAATGAGTTATTGTCTGTAAGACCCATTCCCGACTTTCTCTCAGCCTCTCACGCCAAGGCGGCCCACCCTTGCACTGATTCAACCCCAAAGTATAATACAGTGACAAAAACTGACTTGTTCTGCCAGGTTCACAATCGATGAATGTGATTTATAATCGGACGCAGACAGCGTGCGTCTGATACGTTGCAAATAGATCTTTTTACTCTGTGTAAGCAAAAACAAATCTCTATTATCAGAAAAACACTACTGAAGCCCCTAACCCTAGTGATAACAGGAGGGTTGAGGAGGTAATTTCCTGACTTCTTGCGTCGGCACAACTGCTGAGTGTGTAGGGGGCGTGGAACTCCAAACAAGAGGTGTGATCGTGCCAAAATATGAGGTGGAGTAATGCAAAATGACGCCATGGTATGGTGCATTCTGTGAAAGGCCAGAATTGTAACTTATTACATTTCAAAACTAATGCACAGAAAAAACACAACATATCATTTCCTGGAGCGCTTATGGATTGGATAATCATAATAAAACAACCTTCATGGGCATAAATAACACAAATGATACATTATAGAATAGTTAATACAGTCCAATTCTTTTATTGCTCACTTTTGTCTTTGCCTGAATATGAGGCATGGCTTCAAAAATCAACCACACAGGTGGTGCTTTTGAATGCCACAGTTTTCAGTCACTGGGTCAAATGCTATCGCCATGTACTATGTACTTGCACCATCCCACTTTAGCCTCCAGGGGCAAAATACAGCCTCTTTACACCAGCGTTAACATACTGAAGACAGCAGGAGCCCGACGTTGGAAGCGCCCTCCTGACCAAGCTCTGGGGCAAAATACAGCCCTCAAACTATTTGAGTTGCATAAACGCTTTTTTTTAAAATTGACTTTTATTTTATTTATTTGTGCCTTATGACACCTGTTCAGTCTTCCACACGTCAGCAGGTTTTGGTTGGCTCTTCTCTCTGGGGTTTTTGACAGTGATCGGGGGAAACTAAACATTGCTGACGAAGCGAAAAGGGCTCAGTGTAGAGACTGGATCGATGTGGTGCCATCACAGTGGCCTGGGGGAACGACTGCCACCATCCTTCATACTGCTGTGGATGGCCTCATCTCACTTGCTGTCGCCGCTCTACCCACGGCACCAAGCAGATTTATGCACAGCAGCGCGGGTTAGCCAGTTACAGCCAGCTCACACACTAGCGTTGCTGTTGGCAAGCTTTGATAGGTCTCAGCAATGTGAAAGTTTGACACCAACTTGGAGCAAATTGATGCTGGTAATAATCTATCCAACTCAGATATGGAACCAGAATGTAAGTTAGCCATTAATGTGGTGTTTTTACAGCCAGAAGCTGCATGACATGTGATCTGACACCAGAAGTTGTTTACAAGTTTAACTGTTAACTATAACCAGAATTTTTCCATGATAGGTATCTGTTCAGCATAATATGTTATATTGATTATGATCAACTATTGAGTTGAATACACATAAGCACAATGTCATCACAATGTTTAAGCACAATGGAAATCAGCGATGGACTTGAAATCTACATCAGTAAATTATAGAAAATAATTTATCCAGACTCAACCTTGTTGTTGTTGTTAATTTATGCAGGGAGGACCCTTAAGAGCAAGCTCTCATTTACAAGAGTACCTTATTAATTCAATACATACAAATAAAATAATTTGCACAACTACTCTATAAAAACCCAAAGTGTCTGTACTGCTCCAGGTTGGGGGTGTTCTGGATCTTGTTCCACTTCTCCGGAGCATTAAAAAAAACAAAAAAACAAAAAGCCATCTTCCCAAACTCCGAGTTCATCCGGGGGACATATAATCTAATATAGATTTGTGACCGTGTCCGGTAGTTCATACAGTTGACATTTTGAAGCGAGGCCAAATAATCAGGAAGTTATCCACATAGCGCCTTGAAAATAAATAAAAGGCAATGTTGCTCTCTGCGAACCGTAAGAGCCAACTTTTGACAAAACACAGTGTTGAGTGAGATAGTTGTCATCAGTTATGTAGCGTGTCTGTATATATACTTATATTGACTTAGTGTGGCTAACATAGATAATTGTCCTCCATCAATGAATGCTAAATAGTTTAAATGTGGACACTTAAAACAGCATAATAAATATATGCTCAAAGGAACTGTGTGAAATTTAACCAAAATAGTGTGCGATGGTACTACCACCACTGAATCTTTCTATGGCTGACATCACATTTAATTTACCCAGTATTTCAGATATCTATGGAAGCATGCAAGCAGTAGATGTCAGCCTGTGTCATAATTATTCCATGAACGCGCAGCCGGTGAGTGACAGTGAGCAGAATCTAATACAGTCCTGTCCACGTAGATGTTATCCAAATGCTTTCATCTCCTCTTTGATTTATGACAGCCTACGTGTAGTTTTCATTCCAGCGACATCTCCAAGGAAGCACATGGGATACTGATGTGAGCTGCTCCCAGATACCCAATGTAACAGAGTCTTTAGCCTTCTGGATGCTGTGCTTAAGCCCCTAATTTAATCAAGCTGCTTTGGGGGACAAGACTATGTGCTGTGAGCTGTGCATTCAGTGATCTGATTTGTCTTGTTTGAGATATGTAAGTAAATAAAAGGTTTTGAAAGGATTGCAAATCAGACATGCTAGCATTATCTTTCTTTAGAAATCAACAGTGATTACATAGTGAGTAAAGATACTCAGTATGTCTGCAAGTTAAAGATTGTTGTGGATTTTCAAACCAGGGTGGATATCTTTAGTACACGTTAATTTAGCTCTGAGGTCAGAATTGGTGGGGAAAACAAACTACAGCAGACAGGAACATAGCATTTTTTTCATATGTAAAACCTTTAATATAATGAATCCTCTGCTGATTAAAATTAGTTGTCTTAAGTTAGATTTTCTGTCCACACAATACAAGCTGATTGATAGTGTTAACTGATTAAAAAGTTATGAATAGGCTCACTTTACACCTGCTGCATGGCTTTTTTTTTTTTTTTTGCCCTTTATGTGCAAACTGCCTTAGTTCTGTTGTTCTATAGCGATGCATCGTTCATTTATTCAGTTCTGATACGCTTTAGCTTATGTTCTTCAGATACCAGATCTTAACCGACACCATTGCAAAGACCAAAAATAGTGTTTGTCTTTACAACTTTACAAAACTAATAAACAAATCAATACATACCCCTAAAACTAAAAAGAAAAAAAAAAGGGAAACATTTACTACAAAAAAGATAAAAAGAAAAAATAGTAAAGCATAAAAAATACATAGAACCAATATTTGACTCCCTAATTGGGTCACAATCAAGTTCATCCTATGTAATGGCAACACATTAGAAGTCACACTTCCACATTGGCTGCTTTTAGAATGGCCCATGCACATTAGCCGATAACAGGTATGCTCCTCCTTAGCAGATAACCTAAACAGCACGATTGTCCGTAGATTAATGACTTGTCTCCAGCTAATGTAGTTTTATCACAAGGTCAAGAGTGATGTACTATCAGTTAATGAGAAATACTAAATTGTGTGGGGAGAAGGTAAACACGCAGCGAGACACACTCATTTGACCTTTTCAAAGATCTTTCTCTGTTTTATTCCGGCCTGTGCTGAGTGGTCCCACAGTGATAAGAATAATGGTTTCTACGCCATGGCCCGGGGAGAGAGACCTCCCATTTGCTCCTATGAGATAGTTGAGCTTCAGGACAGTCCGGCCTCTACAATTCTGCTGCCTATATTCTTCCACTGCGTATAATGAGGTGCTCTGCAGGGACAGACGTGTAGGCTGGCATTTAGGATCGCCACTCCATAATAATAACTGTCACTTTATGGGAAAAAGTCAAATAGACTTGATTTTAATATATATTTTTTTAATTTTGTTTTTTTTAAACTAAACCCAGAACATGACATATACGGGAACAAAACAGACAATAGCAGCACGAGATGTCCTAAATAGTTCATGGCTTAAGTTATTCAACGTATGTGTCCGATTTATTTCAAAGTGCGTCAAAAAAGTCAATTTTCTCACACCAGGAGTATGCTCCAAAGGTAGCAATTTATTGTGTCCATTGCAGGAGTTTTGAGACACAGATACATAGCTAAAGAAGCTAAGCAGGATGCCCATACCGAAAACAGCCTTATTAATCTCTGTCCAGGTTTTGCGAACAGTGGCACAGTCCCAAAACACTTGATCTTTGAGAACAACCTGGCAACCACAATTTCATAGTGAAATAGTTTGCACTTTGACATTTTTCTGCTTTGAATGTTCACTGATCGAAAAATATTTGGTCAACTGGAGAGAAAATTGTTGCAGTTTGGGTAAAAAACAGAACTGTAACTCAATGGCAGAATGTGTTAGATTGATGTGGGTGGTTTAGAAAGGAAATATTTATTTACCATAGTTAGGTGTGAGAAATATGACTCCAATAAAAGTCTTTTAATACAGTGTAAAATAATAAAAAGTAAGCGGTCTTTTAATGAAAACTGTGCAAAATGTCATTCACCTTTAGCTCTTGTGCACTTGAATTAATGTAACTTTATAACTCAAGTGTTTCTGAGCCCAGTATGAGACCACTGATCCATCTGTATGTGCCGTTTCTCAGGGTGCTAAATGCACTTAGGGCTGTGAATGGCAGCCAAACGGTCGGCTCTCATTATCCCTGTGATCTGGGCATTTACACGGTGTTAGAGGAAGCAGTGGGGGACAGCAATCTCTCAAGTGAAAAATGTTAGGTGCAAATGTATTAGTCGTGTTTGTAATTGATTTTTTCCAGAACAGGCCAGGGTGACTTCAAAGCCAATAGCTCTATGAAATATGTGAAAGAGACTTTAAATGCAAACAAAAGTGCATTTTATAACGTTGCGTATGTAAATATGTGATAAACATATTTAGTAGACAGAGGCTACAGTGTAGATGTGCGTTTCAAAATTCAATGTTCAACTTTAATTACTTGATTTAGCATTTTTGTTTGATTAACTGACCACTGGAGCTGTCTGAATGCAAGAATAAAGAGACCACTGATTGACCACCGCCTGATCATTAACAGCATGTAACGTGAAATCACCGACTCTGGAAACAGTTTGGAATATAGAGGGATGTTCGATGTACTTCCCATAAACATTCGGCCAGTCTTTCTTTTGGGTCAATCTGACTCTTATTCACCGAGTTACGACCACAAACAGCTGATGAACTAAAACATCTCTAGATTTATTATCGCGAATAACACAGCATATTTCTCTCCACATTTCTGTTGATTTATTTTAGAAGCAACATAAAACATTTGGCCAGTTGTTCTGACAAAAGTTTCAGGCATTAGTTTTTCTGTTCACACGGTCCAGTGTTCAGTGCAGCTCACAGAGGCTGTGCTCAGTGCGCTGGAGGACAGAACTGAGAGCACAGAGAGGATCCACTGAGAAGCATTGACATTTTGAACATTAGCATATGAACAACAGGTTAAACAGAACTGTGACACAAGTGTTCTCATAATAACCAATGGCCCTGTTTGAATCTTGGAGGGAAGCAGCCTGCAATAATGTATGATTAAAGGTGCACTATGTAACTTTTGTGTGGAGGGTGGATATCTGCCCCTTTTGTTTTTTGTTTTGTTTTTTTGTCAAGGATTTTAATGCGTGTTTATGTATTGATTCTAGTGGCTTCCATGTAGTTTTTGTTTTTTTTTTGCTTGTTACCAAGCTATGAGGAATGTGATAAGGTAATCATTTTAGCTATTTCTATAGAAAATACTTTTCTTGTGCTTTTGAAGTTTGCCAATATGTATTTTAAAGTTTAAGATATATTCTTAACATTTTTAATTAAGAGAAGGATCTATTAAGTGCCCTAGGTATTTGTTGTCTCTGACATTTAGAATAATTTATTGTCATGCTGGGATGGATCACAACTATTCTTTTTTTTTTTGGAGGAATACATTATAGCGGTTTTATCATGGTTTAATGTCAAGCAGGACTCATGTGCCACAGGGCTACTGGAAAAAGTAGCTGCTACTGCTGCTATACATTTATCATTTGTGTACATTATCGTATTGTCGGCATACATTTGTATTTTGATGTTATTGCTCACTGAGAGTAAATAATTAATATATGTGGTGAAAAGAATTGGTCCCAGGTTAGACCCTTGAGGAAGCATAGTCTAGCTGTAGATAAGGATTCCTTTACTTTGACAGATTGTGAGCGATTTGACAGGTTTTCAGCTAGTCTGGTATTTGTAAAGACTTTATAATTATTGAGATTGAAATAGAGAGTCTTATGGTACATGGTATAAAATGTGTTCGTCGAGAAAAATGGCTCCCACTACCTCCACTTTGTTTAAAGACTGTTAAGTTGTTCAATGAGATAACAACATGCAGTTTCTGTTGAGTGATGTTTTCTAAATCCTTTGGTGAATACTAATTGGTCTGTTATTGGAAATCTTAGTTTTGTCCTCAGATTTATAGGGAGGACTATGGCATGTTTTAATGACTGTGGGAAAACATTCTGCTGAATAGAAGCATCCTTTGTTATTGCTTTGATTACATTTTTCTCCCCAGTTGAACTCGTAATATAGACAGATGTATCCAACAAATTTGACCACAGCCCGACAAACACAACCTAGCAAAGCAGCCATTATCCCGGAACAAACACCAAACATGATTTCTTTTAGCTATTGCGTAATGGTTTTAACCAACCAATTTATAGTAAAGTCACCTGTAAGAATTGTTTCCTTTGCATGCCTTAGCTTGAGCATGTCAGTCAAATTATCAGATTATATTTCCTCAGCAATGGGCAATAAATAGCATTAACTTCACTCCTATACATTCAAGGCTACCCTCAGAGAGTTCCAGTATTTGGATGTTGGAAGTTGTTTGGGTTTTGATATGACATTTCTGATGTTCAAACGTCCACAAATACGCCCTTTGGTTTTGTATGAGGGTCCTACAGTACCATTCATAAATAACATTGATGTCTGCTGTTTTTGAGTCAACATGTCTTTGTAAATTCTTGCTTCGCTATTTCCTTACTGGGTTGGACAGTGCTAGAAGCAGATTAGGGGGTGACATCTCATGTTTTACCATGTCAGTGTAATTTCCCGGCTGTTGTGTATAGCTCCCAGCGTGTAACCACACAGATAGCCGCCACTACACTGCTGCTGTGTTGCTAGCTCCCATGCTTTACCGAACGGAGAGCCCCACTCCAAAAGTGTTACCTGGCTGTCGTGGTTCTTGCCCTCGCTGGTTCTGGTAGGTAGCGACCTTCTGTTGGCATCAAACTGCGAAGGTAGTAGCATGTTGAAATGAACCAACAGTGGCTTGGAGTAATGTGCATTGGGGCAACATTATCAGTGTTAGTTGCATTTGGTGAGTAGTGATCTGCTGGGGCACGGTTGCTTGGTGGTTTTGGCAACCCATGCTTGCTGGTAGGGCCCTGGGTTTATACCATGTTGCCAGCCAGAAGTGTTAGAAATGCCAGGTACATCAGTCTTGTCATAGAATAGGTTGTTTCTCTGTGCACTGTGGATGGTATCATTACTCGTCCATCATTTAGAATTATGGAGTACAATACGTAAGGCCTCTGTGTCAACAAGCAAGCAGAGTGTGGATTTTTTCAAATTAAAGGTTGCTGTTTGGCGACTAAAAACAGGTTTGTCAGAAGAGCAGCGTATGGTAGCCAATATCGCAGTTTCCCCAGGGCTAACTTTCTTTTAAAAGTCTCTTATAATGCAGCCATCTTCTTGTGGGTAAAAAGAACAAAATTATGAGGGTTATGTACTTTTTGTTTTCTGTAAACTGTGTTGTAACATGGAAGGAGTAAACAACTGGCAAGTTCACCACAACGCAACAATGAAGAATATCTCCCTCTTCCCCACATCATATAAATTATTTTCTATATTCCATCATATGAATAATTTCTATTATGCGGATTGTTTATTTGTTTATAAACATTTGTGGCATTGGCAGTAAATGTAATAGATTCTTTTAGGACCTTAGCAGAAGGCATTGATTCATTCTCTGACTTTGCCTTCCGGTGAAATGCTTATCGATGTAGAAACAATTATGTTTCTAATGACAGCATCCACAGTTGGCTCACAAAGATCTGTCCCCACGGAACACAGATTACTGTGGCCTTATGCAGAAACTACTCCACAGAGACAAGCTGTCGTGCATTATAATAGGAACTGACCAGTATGTGAATAATTAATGTATTCCTATTAGTCACTGAGCCTATACGAGGAACAATTGGCTACATTATTTTCCACTTTCTCTCATATTCATTCATTCATACATTTTGGTTTACTTTTTCACTTAACTGACTTGGCTCCAATGAAAATGAAGCAATATGCTACATTTAATCATCAAATATTCTCTCACTGCTGTATATATACTGTAACAGACTGACAGAATGGTAAAGGCAAACCAACCAGACATTGTGGTGGTGGAAAAACAGCAGAGGAAAGCCGTTGTGGTTGACGCGGCGAAAGGAACATGAGAAACTGGAGAAATACCAAGGGCTCAGAGAATATATATATATATATATATATATATATATATATATATATACACACACATACATACATACATACATACATACATACATACATACATACATACATACATACACACACACATACACACACACACACACACACACACTGGACAGCAGTGGATACAGGGTGGATGCAATAAAAATGTTTTGATGCCGAATACCATGTTGTCCTCCACTATCTCCCCCTCCTGGTCCATGAGACTGATGGCTGACCCTGGCCTATCAGCTGCCCCCAGGGATTAGTGTAAAATGGATGGTTGCAGTGGATAATGAAGGAGATCTGTCTTAAGTCAAAGCACTGACTTTAGCTGACATGATCTGAGAGGGAGGGCATCTGAACAGATAAGAGCTGTAATTCCTGTAGAAACTGGTTTACATTAGATTCAGTATCCAATGTTAGAAATGTGCAGGTGCTTTTTTTTACTCTAACAAACCAAACCAAACAGTGTATAATACTGTTAACTGTATTTCATAGTTTTTTACCTGACAATGAGAAATTCATTATAATTCATATATCATGCAAGTGCTCAAGATGCAGCAATGTAGTTTGTGTACTTTCTTGCATACCACTCATTACATAACAGTATATTAAACAACGGTGATATATTACTCACACGGCAATATAAATAGTTTGTTTTGGATTGTTCTTTGAAGATGGGAACACGCCACAACAAATGGAATATGAGAGAATGTTTATTGATAACAGTGATGATGGACCGATAATGGATCGATTAGAGATTCAGAACCCCCCCCTTCCTTAGACGGTGATGGGGATGGTGTTACTGTGAAGATGATAGAGACATGGGGTAGGAGGGTGGGGTCGAGAGAGCGGAGACAACAAGAGATGCTGGGGTAGGCCTGTATAAACAGGGCTTCTGGGTAATTAGAGGTGTGGTTAATGAGTGGAGGCGTGGTCGCTGGAGGAGCAGGAGGTTGAGGCGTGGTCCCGCTCCCGAACCTCAGTCAATGATCACATAATCAACTACATATTTTGTTGAATCTGCTTCAGTCGCCACAAGAAGAGCACTCTTATTGCGCCATCCACGAAACTCTCTTTTCACTTGCATTTAACTTTAAATGATAGTTTTACATCAAGTATTATTATTTATCAAAGTATTGTCTAATTTATATTGATTTTGGCCTTTGGATAACAGTTATGGACATAGAACTAGAAATTTCACAAAAATTGTTCAGTTCTGGTGTAGTCCTGGTTCATATCTTATTAAACAAGTGGGAAGTAAATATCTCTGTTTTAGTTGTTTTGAAAGAAAACATGTAGAAAAAGCTCTCTTATTCTGAGTCTTTATGGATTATTAATAAACCAGAAGACAGAATTTAGACTCTTCCCTGTCACACTGTCAGGACAGCGGGGTTCTCTTCCTCAGTGCACCAACACCAGCAGACCTGCCCTCTCTGTGTGTCTCATGTGCTGAGTGGGGAGATGGAGACAGAAAAAAGGGAGCGTGGTGTGGACAGGAGCCGACCTCTTCGATCAATTCTGAGTTTAAAATGCTGAGGATTTGCTCTAGTCTAGAACTAGCCATTTGAGACATTTTGGTGCATGATATTCCATACATTGACAACAAACTTGCCTAGGCAGAATAATGAAAATGAAATCCCTAGTAAAAAATGATACCATTCTAATCTCAAGTCTTTTATTGCTCTTTTACAGTACCACTTTTGAACTAGCCTTTATCCACTGAGAGCAATCGCTGAGTAATAAATTGCAGAAAAGCACCTTTTATCTCATAAATGTAATGGTGGCGGTCTGTGTGCACTCATTCCCTTAAATGAGTCCATCATGCGTAACCAAATGTTTGCTTTCTTTCTAAGTGTATATATTTGTAATGCTAATTAAGTCAGTTGTGCACAATCAAATCAAGATGCTGAACACTGCCACTAAAACAATCACCATGAAAGACTCAGACACTTTTTTATGCTAATACCATGAGTAAGTGGAAAAGATGAGAGAAATATGAATAAGTTGGCTAAGCATTCATTTGGGATGGAGGAGGGGCTTGGCTCGCCTCGGAGTGCTCAGAGATAAAGTGAGAGGATAAAAGGAATGGGGAAGAAAATTAAAAGCTGATTACCTTCAGAGTAAGTCTGAACTTCCTCTGAGAACAGGGAGGAGAAGCTTTGAGTCTGTTAGTATTTATTAAGGCCGTTCTCTTGGGTAATCATGGCACGCTAAAAATAACCAGCTAAGAGGTGGTGCACTTGTAAACAGCGGTCCAAGCACTTATGCAGAGTAACTGCAATTTATTTACCCAGCCATTCTACACAGTTTCATTAAAGAAGACATTAGACGTACTCAATCATTCACTCATCTTCATCACTCATCAACCCTTCTCAGGTATTTAACTCCACAATGATGCATCTTTTGTCCTGTTATTCTATTTCTGCCACTCACAGCCCCAAATAATATGCTTTTTTTGCTTGATTAACTATACTAAGTTGATGTTGATACTATGGATACTGCCTTTGTGCGCCCAGGACAGTTTGGTTCAACGTGAAACAGACTTGCTCTTCTTTCTAATAATGGGTTTTCATTGTAGAAGTCAAAGAGATTTCCCAGAAGCACCTTCCGTCCCCTGCTCTTTGGCCCTAGTTTGCTCACATTCCCCCTTTTGTCACATGGCACAGCTGAGGTCCCGCTACTGCGCTCTGAGCTATGTCGAATGATTATATTGTAGTGGGAGATAACAGACAGTGTGTAGCCTTGAGGCATTCTTTTCGCTTCGCCTCCTTAAAAAGATATTGCTGTGATAAAGCGCAGCTTCTTCTCTGCTCTCGCTAAATCGAAGGGGAAGCCTTGAAGGCAAGGTCTGTTGAGTAGAAGCTAGATGAAAGAAATAAAAGATATGTTTGTACACTCTTTCAAAAGAAATATTTCTCATTAGCATAAATCTCTAAGAAGAACCACAAGCTCAAGATTTTTTTGCTTTTGTTCACTGCCTCAATGCACGTTTTTCCGCATCGGGTGCATTGATTGGAAGCCAGATTTCACCGACTTGCAGTGCTATGAAATTAACGAGTAGATTGTGATGAGATTGTGGGATAAAATGACTTTACCAAAAACTCAAGCATTGCTGCTGCTCATTAAAGTGAACAACAGATCAAAGCAGTAAAGTTAAAGCATTAAACAATTCTTTTTTTAAGGCTTCATTGTCAAATCATTTGGAGAGTGGAGAGCTGAGCATTAAGAGGATGGTGAGGTAAGAAATAAACTGTCCTGGCAGGTGGCATTTGAAAAAGAAAAAGCACATTGATTTCTATCCAATCCAGGCACCACAGTGTTCTGTTTTTAATGGTAATAAAAAGCTACTTAAAAATGCCACTGTTTGCATCAAGCTGTCAAATTTAAAAGTATTTTACTTTTAAGTTATTTACCAGTAAGCTTAATAAAATAGCTATATATTTCTCAAGTTTCATCTCTTTAACTAACTCTGTCGCCAACATGTCTAAAAGAACTTCACCTCTATAATCTATTCTTTGATGTCACTCTCTCAAAACAATTAAAAATAGCAGTACATCCAGTGATTGTTGTTATATGAAATTACAGATTTAATCAAACACCAGAGACATCCTGTTTGTTCTGTTTATTTTGGGTGAATGCAAGGGAGTCAACAGAGTCTACAGTTATTTGTATATTTTTCACTTAACTGATCATTCTCATGTTTCCAACTAACTTTACACGCTCTTGCATATCTTGGCCAAGCTCCCAGGGAGCATGATGGCTGTCCAGTGAAGTCAATGAGCCGTGCTCGCCAGTGCATG
Source organism: Chaenogobius annularis (assembly GCA_015082035.1). Classification (NCBI taxonomy): domain Eukaryota; kingdom Metazoa; phylum Chordata; class Actinopteri; order Gobiiformes; family Gobiidae; genus Chaenogobius; species Chaenogobius annularis. The sequence goes on along the minus strand of BJKM01000163.1, from coordinate 1,006,593 downwards.
TCGCCAGTTTAGCCTTTGGTGTCTATGTACAGCTGGTGGCTGTGCATCCCGGAAATACCGTCAATTGACGAGGATTCGCATGCCACATGAAAGCTCTGACCAATCAGAGGGACAGCTGCTAGTGCGGAGCAGCGTGAAGCAGAGTGAACCAAACCTAAAGATTTGAAAGCTGTTTTTAAGAAAAGTAGGGGTACACTGATCAGGTCCAGTATCAGTATCGGCCGATATTCAGTCAAAAACAACGATATCAGTCTGCGATGGTTACGTCTTGGTAATGAAAGCGTTAACCCTTCCCTTCCCTTCTCAGGAACTGGAAGAAAACACGGACGAAAACAGCAACTCTGTGGACAGAGGCATTCTACTGCTACATTCTAACAGAACAGACTGTAAACGTTTTTTCAGACATTATTTGACTAGTCTCCCTTCTAAATAATCAGTTTAGACATGTTTACTCCAAACAACTTTAGTGTGAGTGGTTTAAAGAAGAAGAACAGAAGTGTGTCCGATACACAGTCGGAGGAGGAGACTGTCACTGCTGCTGTCACAGGAGGAGGCGGAGCAACTCAAGGATGAGACTGGAGAGGTTCAGAGAGACACTTTAGTCTGAGAAAGTGTGAAGGCTAATTTCCCGAAGAAGGGCATTATGTATTATAACATTTTAAATAGATGTAATCCTTATTTTAGAATAAAAATTAATTAGTTGCTAGCTATATTTCTTGGATATAATATATAAAAAAACAAATAAAACCAAACATCATTTAGAAAGTATAAAAAGTAAAAAAATAGGCAAAAATCACCTATATGAAAGCTATATGTCCCTGTCAGCCGAACATGACCACTTTAAGATTTCAATACCCTATCCAGTTAATTTAATAGATTCATGGACATAGTGGAGCCCCCTAGATGCAGTAATGTGCACTGTTAAGAATAGCTTTGATACTGGAGTAGAGGAGAGCAGCCTGTGGGCTGCATTCTCCTGTATTAATCACCCTGTCACAGACTGCGCTGCGTTCTGTGACCTGCTCTTTTAATTGCATCCGCTCTACTCTGCACCCACTCTCAGGCTTTATCAGGGCCTTTCACCCCCCTTGTTGCTCCAATCTCCTCCTGCAGGTGCCAACGAGAGGTGCCTAACAGATTAGATCCACCACTGGGCATGATAAAAAAAACAGAAAAAGTTTTGCATTCTGGAAGAAGTATGCATTATACAAACATGCTTTGTATAAAAGTTGCAACAGTTTTATATAATCTATACAGGCACTGTAGATTGTGTTTATGTAGTGTTTTGTTTGCCAAAACACCCAGTTAGGCTTCACATTCAGTTATAGCTCTCTTTTTACTTGGTCACCTCATCACAGCTGTAGGTGCAAAAATATTGTAACTGTAATGTTAATTTCAATGTATTAGGGTAAAAGCGTATATTCACAGAAATCTCCATATTCTATTTGCATGGCAGGGCAAAAAACCTCATATCCGGTTCAAAACGCTGCAATTATCAAAAGAAAAAAGGATGGGGTTGTCCTTGACGGAAAAATTACTTTATTTCAACTCAATCAGAGCGCTGCTGTACTGGTGTGACCCGTAATATGAAGCTCAATTGAAAAATATTAATGTTGTTCCGGGGGTTCCTGTACAGGCCTTACTGGCAGATGACAGACGTTTGAGTCATTTGGAGGAGGTGGTAAAATCTGTTCTTAACCTAAACAAATATGTTAAAATCTTAAACCTGTATGTTTATGATCAAAGTTCTACACCTAACAGCACAGATTTGGGATTTGAACAAAAGGTTCAAACATTTTTTACCGCTTAGAACAGCTTAGACGTGTTGAAAGAATCCTTTGGTTTGGAGAAATAGGACTTTTATAGGTATTTATAAATATGGAGTTAATATAACCAAGAAACAAGTAATGACCATTATAACCCTCTGACCAAAATTTCAAGGCTTCAAATCACAACTTTCAAGGGGAATTATATCTAAATTATATCAATGCATTGCTAATCTAGACAACTACTAAATATAAAAAACAAATGGGAACATGAGGGCTACCTAGTTTTGACAGATGAAGAGAATGTAAAAATGTGTGGAGGACCACAAAATATGTATTTGTTTTAGCTGGAAAAATGTGTCATGTTTTTCCTGTTGTCATTTTCCTGTGTTTCACTGGAAAATGTTAATTGCTGGAGAAACTGTGGCAGCCAAGAGGCAAACTACTATCACGTGTTTTGGGACTGTCCTGTTACTCAAAAATACTGGACAGAAATTAAAAGGGCATTGCAGACTGTTTTTGACATTGCTATCCCACAAAATTTTAGAACTATGTTTTTGGGCCCCAAGACTCCTACCATCTCCATATTCAAACAAACTGCAATGGCAACCTTTTACAGTCCTCACAATGAAACATAGAGCCACCATGGCTTTCCTGACATTCAGCTATGATTTAGTAGCTCCATTAGCGCTTTAAGGCAGTGGGACAGGAAGTGGTGGTGTTGGTTTGATTGGCGGGTGGCTATGTGGGCGTACATCAGGCCGCTCATATGTGCCTTCATGTACAAAGTGACATGGTTCCATTGAGGGCAGGAAGTGCAACAGCAGAAGATAACAACCTGGTGGTGTTTTGTCAGAAAGAACTAAAGAAAACCAAACAAACATACAAATGTATTCTGACAGCCCACGCTCACCTTTGGGTGCAATGTCACCCAACGCCCATTTACGCATCATCTGTAGATTCATATGCAAAGAGGTCCCACTGCTTGGTTCTGCTGGATATTATTTTTTTCCAATCTCACGCGCAAGTAGCACATGCAGTGGAAACACTCCAATTGCAGCGGTCTGGCTTTGTGCAACCGAGCTGTCACCAGGAACTGTGTGGGCTTTTGTTCAAGCACCAGGTCTGTGGAGGCAAAGAAATCCATTTCCAAAGGCAGCAAAAAAAGTCTTTTTAGGAAAGTCACATTATACCGTTATACCCGCCGTGGCAAAAACAGCAGCATGTAAATGGAATTAGTTAGGATGTTTCCTGTGGGTTGCACTGGGCTGGGTTTCAAAATTCGGTTTGTAAGATGGGATGCCATGGGTTGTAGTAGTTTTTGAGCTGTAACATATCATACCTTATTGAAAAGCTTTTTCATTTTTACTTGCCAATCATAGCTAGACTGATGTGGTTACTTTGCTACCCCCTGGGAGGTGTACACTTTCTATTGCACTTCGCCTTGTGGGTGGATGTAATGAATATGGGTAGTTTTTAAGCAAAACAATGCCAAAACCAAGAAGAACTGTGCTCCTTCCTTCTCCTTAAATTACTTACTGGTGGACCATTAGTGGGATATAGCACATATTATAGAGAGTTTAGGTTTTAAGACTGGGAGATAAGCAATCAAGGCTGCCTAAAGCCCAAACTACATTTGATTTTTTCTGGAACATTTATTTTTGCTAGCTTGAATTCATCCCATAAGAAAATATCTTCCTTTTAGACCCCTCAATTTGACTGCTCTAATTTTAAAGTCTATTAAAAAACATCTTGTGACTTATCCCTTTGCAACAGGTGCACATGCCTCAGCAGAGTGAGGTAGCAGACTTTTGGGTTGTCTTTTGAGTTTGTTTTTGGATTGCTTGATCAAATCGCCCTTAATGGCTGAGAACACTGTTCCATGGTTTTAGCCACATTCATTTACCATTCTGCAGCCTGACGTTTCTGTCTATCATGGCATTAGCCTGGCAAAAGGACTGTTATTTTCAAATTGTGGGTGGGTGGCATTGATTTTCCTGTTGGCTTGTGGAAGCAGTGGGGTATCGGAGGGAATGTTTACTGAGAGCTGTGCCACCACTGCAATGTGGGCATTTAACACCCTTCGACTAAATACAGTATCAGTTCAATTCACTTCAATTTATTTTTGTAATTCCCAAAACCAAAACAGGTTTTACCAGCATCCCCTGTCCTTAAACCAGTGGCAAAGCCAGAAATTTGGATGTGCCCAAATACTTACCAATATTGTAACATAGACCTACCACAATATAAAATGGTATTACAGGTATGTCAGTAGAGCTTTAGTTGTACTGGGGCACAGGCCACTTTGTTTTATTCCTACTTTTTGTCTTGAGCAAGATAGATATAATTTACTGGACTCTAGTGTATTTCAGTTGAAGAAATCCAACTCTCTCAAGGCTTTACTTTACTATAACAACAGGGTGCACAACCGCAGGTGTGCTCTTGATCACTTGTGTTCAACTTGTTGTGTTCTGCAACCCCATCCCTCTACTGCTGCCCTGTGATCTGCCTATGCTCTCAGCTAGACCGCCCCCTGTCTGTGAGCTGGAGTCTCACACTTGATTGTGGTCAGACAGAGTCCAGACTACACTAAAGCCTCAAACTTTAGTTAGGACACCTGGATGTGAGGCAGATTATTAAAAAAAATTAAAAGTGACTAAAGGTTTAGGCTTTGTAGATCATCTCTATGGACTGTCATTGATTTCTCACTGTATGCAATTAATGAGCTGCACAAAGGGGCAAGATGCCCCTTGTGTCAATCTGCGCTCTTGGCACTTGATTCTTTGGGCACAGCGTGACCCTTTCCACTCTGGGCAAAGCTGAGGTTTGTTTCACTCAATGGAAATGTGCATGGGCATAGAGGAAACTTTGAAGCGCGGAGCGCTGCTTTCTTGCAGTGTCACTCCAGACACCAGTTCTGTTCGGTACCTCGGTATGCAGTAACAGCTCTACAAGGGCGCGCATTCAATATATTCACCTTATTCCGGACAACGTTAATCCTTCTTCCGCTTCAATAGTTAACTATAGGGCTCGATATTGTTACACAATCTTAATCTACTTTAGAGCATATTTTAGCTGGCAATTTTTTAAAGTTAATTTTGTAAACTTCAAAGAAAAGGGAATATGATGTATTTCTGCACTTTTGAGATTACTTCACGTTGGTTTGATTATTAAACCTAAACTAAAAAGTTTAGAGACATGTCTTCATTGTCAAACACTTTCTAACATAATATTTTCTGACAATGGCGAATATATATATATATATATGAAAAAATATATAGCGATATAAATTTTTTAATAACGGCCACCCCTAATTCTAATAGAAGAAACCTCCAAAAGGGATGTTGTTGTTATTAGTAGTTTAGTCAGAGGGTTAAGCTGGTGGAGGTGAAGATGGACGAGGAGAGCAGGGTTAGCGCTGTTGCAGAAGAAAGCGTGACAGTGGAGAGCACACAGGAGACAGCTGTGACACAGGGAGACAGGCCAGAGTACAGGTGTGGGCGGATTCACATGGACTAGCCACAGTAACGCACCTGCCATCCACATTATGTACAGCAAACAGCCCATTAGCGCATGGAAAGCTCTAGTTATTTTTAGGTTTTAGCCTACAGTCAAGTTTCAAAATCACTTAAATTTGACAATTTTGTAGGAGATATTTTTTCTGAAAGTTTTATTGAGCTCTAAACGTTTTGGGAGTTTAGTATTTTATATTTTAATTTTTAATTTTTAATTTTTAATTTTTAATTTTTAATTTTTAATTTTGATTTTGTAATATAAGCAAACAGTACAAGAACAAACAGAACAAGACCAGAAAGAGCAAAGTAATTTCAAAAGGAAATAAGAAATACTACAATTTTGGCACATGTCCCCCAAAGTATCTTTCCCAGTGTTAGTTAAATTTGTTCATGTTTACGTTCAAAGTAAAAGTCAGTTTTTCTATTCTATGATTGTCCAACGTTATCTCAGTCCAGTCCTTGATAGTTGGCTCAGTTCCCATCATCCATTTCTTTGTTACTGCCTTTTTCGCTGCTGCCAAAAGCACACTCCACAGGTATCTATCGATCCTCTCCATCGCTGGAGTCCTACATCCGAGGTAGATTGTTTTAAAGTCAAATGAAATATCGCTGTCCAAGACAATCCTCAGTGCCTCATTGAGCTCAGTCCAGTATTTGTGAATAATAGGGCGGTCCCTAAAATATATGGTAATGATGAGCCACTTGACAACTACAGTTTTTCTAGCAGCTAGCAGATCCCTGTGAGTTGTGAGCCCAGTTAAAATGTGTTAAAAGTAGAGGAGAAAGAGTTTCTTTTAAAGCTTTATACCAGTCTGGGGTGAACCCATTACTCCCTGGAGACTTATTGTTCTTTAATCACTTGATTGCACCCTGTATTTCCAACACTGTTATTTCAGCTCCTAATTTTTCATTTTTCTTTTTGGTCATAACGGGTAAATTGAGAGTGTGTCCAGGAAAGAATTTATTTAATCTTCTTTATCACCTGAAATTTTGGATAAATGTTCTATGTAGAAGGATTCAATTAAGATTGAATTTGGTCTTGTTTGGTTCAAATTACATTATGCTTTCTGTCTCGTATTAAAATGTTTTTCTTTCAGCTCATTTTTTCTAAGACATTTTTTATCCACTCTTGTAATATCTTTGTTTGGTAAAGAGCATTTCCTTTACTATTTCCTGTTTTAGTTTTTCTTGTAGATCATTTAGACTTTTCTGCTTGTGTTTTTGTTTTCCCGAAGCGATGGCTATAATTTTTAAGCAGGCTGGCACTGAACTTCCAAAGAGTATTTCGTTGTTCCTCCAAATCTACAGTAATGTAGATAGGAGCATGATCACTTAAGTCTGTTGTGCCTATATCTGCCTCAGTGATTTTGATCTGTCTGATCTGTGGACCCAATTCCTGCAGCTATTCAGGTCTTTGCACTCCACACCCCGCTGAGGAAAACCCCTTCCCCCGCTGGTGTACCGAGCATGCGTTTCCCACCCTCAAAAGTTACCAAAAAACCTGCCGGAAGTGGCAAAAAGTTGCTTGTTGTTGACGGATTTCATATGCTATATCCTGAGCAAGAAACACTTTCTCGCCTTTGTACTGAAGGTCTTGTTTCGAGACCCGGAGAGTCTGCAACGTGGACGGGGCTTGTCACGTTCGCCATATTAGTTTCATTAGCTTGTGAAAGTCATCTTTTTGGCGAGGCTACAGTCCATCAGCTTTGATTGTTTAGCTCCTGAAGCATTTATTGTGTTCACTCATCTCTCTGCTCCTCGTGTTTTGGGGCTTTGTAGGTGAAACGGAGATTTAAAAGGCAAATGTGTGCAGAAAAGCATAGCAGTGCTACTGATCACACTTGCACCATATCCCCGTAGGGTGAGTATTTTAAAAGTTCTGTGGACTACAATCTGTTACGTTTAGGTCCGACATGCACAGAGAAAAAATAACTTTTCAACTGATGAAACTATAAAGCACAACGTATCCTTGACATGGAAATGTTAAATTACAAAAAGCAAGCAAATGAAATTGTTATTGTCATTGCAGTTGTATATAGATAAACATGGACACATTGTGAATATATAAGCATGTGTGTTTTTTGTATATATGTGCATATATACAGATGACTCTGTGTGTTGGTGGGTATTCATCACATTGTTGAACTGAAATCTGTACTATGCACAGTCACTTCATGGAATAATAAATACAAATAAAGCCGCAAGCGGTAATGGCTGCACCTTCAGTTGATGTTTTTATCATTTAAAAACACACTTTTGTTCACTGGCATTTAACCCGGCATGAGAATTGTGTGGTCCTCTGACCGTCTTTTATAATTTTGTTTATTTTATATTGTTTTTAATTAGTTTTTATTTGATTTGTACGTATTTATTGCTTCATTATTATTATTATTATTATTATTATTATTATTATTATTATTTTTACATATTTACGTATTTACTTAGATCTAATTTAATAGTGTAAATTATCCAAAGGAGTTGTGTTATAAATCTGTTTTATGCACATTTGCACATGTCATATCAAAGTTTGTAAGCAAGCAGATCAAAAAGCGAACATATTTGTGACGATAGCTCTGTTTGTCTGTATGTTATTTAGGCAATTTTAAGGCAGTGTTAAATCATCCGTCGCTGTCAGGCCATTTATTTATTTATTTTATTTATACAGGGAAAACATTTCTTTTTTTTTTGTTCTCTTTTTCATGGGTACCCTGTTAAAACACAAAAATGGACAAACAAACACAGGATACTAAAAGTCAAATAAAACATTCAATAAAATTAACACAATACATAAAAACACATTTATACATACAATACGAGATAAAATTATATAAAAAACAAGTGGATGCAAATGCGGGTAGTCCTTGACCAGTGCTTTAAAATCATTAAAAGACGTAAAATTATTTAATTTAAAAAGTCTCTGTGTTTTGTTCCACAGGGAGGGAGCAAAGTTGCTGAAAGCCTCTGTGTAAAAACGATGGGTCTGTAAGCTAAAATGTCCTGAGACCTCAAACTGTGAATATCTGATCTGATGTGCGATAACCTTGATAAATAATCAGGCAAAATGCCAACTTGTGCTTTATGTCAAAATAAAACTGCTTCTATATCTGTAAAACACAGAGGCCTTTATTTTGTAAGTGCCAAAGGAAGTATTTAGTTGCTGTTAGCGGAACTTTCACAAATAAACAAATTTCAGTCTTGAGAACCACGGCTTTGAACCGGCGTAACCCGTACACAATACAGATACGATGTGATGTACTTTATAGAGTGATCTGACCTGACCAATGTGCGTGCCAATTTTCACTCACTTTGCACAAAATAATTTTTGACTTTCTATATAGATTTGACAAGTCTGATAGGATTTGTATAGGAAATATCCTGTTTCTAGAGGCCAAATGGTACAAAATAAGACATAGGTCCCATTGAGTTTTTTGCTTTTTTTATGTATAAAATCATCTCCCCAAATGTCGTGGTAATCTAAAAAAAATTTAACTATTAAGTGAACTGTAGGGGGCGCTATAGTCGTGAGTGACCATGTGCTCATTAATTTATTCTGTTTAGTTTTTCATGCCACACCAGTGGTTGCAATTTCAGCTTTTTGCCTGATGCATGATGGTTTGAAAAAAGAGGTAATGAAGACGTTTTTTGATGGGCACTACACAAAAACTGTACAGAATGTTTTTAAAAATTGGCTGATTATTAAATATCAGTGTCTGTACATGTGGAAAGTGTTGATTTGAACTCAATCGGACAAAAAACCTACGACAAATACCTTTTTGAAAATAAAATTCTTGTCAACTTCTTGTCTGTCATAGGGCAATGCTCCAATAATATATTTTACATCTCATTGATCTCCGAAATTCATGAGCGTGGGGCAAAATTGACATGTCACATTTCCTATGTTTTTTTTTTCTAGAGGGCGCTATACAGCCTTTATTTGAGCAGCCAAACAATGATAGTTATGAGATTGACATTTCAATTAATTTAGCACACACTGACAACTTTGGTGCATTTGTGCTAATGTTTAGTGTAGATCATGTATTTAAGCCTGTTTTGTATTATTCTGTGTGGAGGGCCCTAGAGGCCAAACTGTACAAAGTGGGGCATAAGTCTGATCGACTTTTAGGATCAAGGGCACATCAAGGATAATCTCTGCAGAATTTCACTAATAAAAGTCAAAGTAAGGTTTATGCATTCCTGTAGGTGGCGCTAGAGCACCAATCATAATGGTTGACACGTTAATGTAATCAGTGTGTTGGGAGGTGTACAAATTATTACAATTTCAACCCAATCAGATGAAGGGTGTTTGTGGAAGAATTATTTGTATGTGTTTTCAATTTCAATTCAATTCAATTTATTTTTGTAACGCCCAAAATCACAAACAGTAGTTGCCTCGAGGGCCACAGTGGGAAAAAACAGAATAAAAACAGAATAAACAGTGTTCATAGGGACTAGCGTAATGTCTCAGCATCCCGTGTCCTTAGACACATGTCCCAAGCTCACCTGTCCTGTAGACCCTCCTTCTCGGCCAGGAAAAAACTACCAAATCTCCTTTGGGAAAAAGTAGAAACCTGGAGAAGTTCCACAGTGAAGGGAGAGATCCGACTCCCTCGGACAGGACAGGCGGACGAGATTTCAAAGAGGAACGCTTTAAGCCTGGTCTTAAATGAAGAGACTGTGTCGGCCTCTTTAACATGGACAGGAAGCCGATTCCACAACACAGGAGCTTGGTAGCTAAACGCTCTACCTCCTACTGTGCTTTTAGAGACTCTTGGGACCACAGAAGTCCAGCATTTTGAGAGCGCAGTGCTCTGTTTGGATGATAAGGTACTATAGTATCTGTTAGGTAGGATGGGGCCATGTCATTTATGGCTTTGTAAGTCAGGAGGAGGATTTTGAATTTGATTCTAAAACTCAACAGGGAGCCAGTGAAGAGACTCGAGCACCGGCGTAATGTGCTCTCTTCTTTTAGTTCCTGTTAGTAATCTTGCTGCTGCATTTTGAAATCAGTTGAAAAGCTTTTTATAGAGCTTTTAGGACACGCTGCGAGCAGGGAGTTACAGTAGTCTAGTCTAGTCTAGTTTAGAGCATTAATTGAGCCCCTGCTGGGTGAAAAATACACAATATCCCGTAATGCACTATTTTTTCATGGCGTCCTGAGGAGAATATAACCCCTGAATTTCAGACGAATCAGACAATGTTTACTTTACACATAACAGGGAGGGGGCGCTAGTAATTCTTGTCATATGGTTATTCATTATTTACAATCAGGCCATAAACACGCATTAGTGAGTGAACTTTGAGCTCAGTAGGTCAATGCATGTGGCCGTGACATGTCATAAAAAAAATAATAAATTCGACGGCGTGCCACGCGGCGACCGTAATTTTAAATGTCTCTAGATGTGGAAAGTGTTGTTTTGAGCTCAAACCGAATGAAAAACCTTGGAGTAGTAAGAACTTTTTTGACAAATAAAAGTAAAATGTGGCGGCGCCACTTTGATCCAAAATGGCCAACTTCCTGTCCGTCATACAGCAATGTTGCCAAGTGTGTTTTAGTTCGTCACAGTGAGCTCTATCGCTGCTCCGAATTCCTTTGGGCCTAGGCCAAAGTCGACGCTTGCTGTCGAGTCGGGTCGGACATCGGCCGGGCCGATTCTTTTAATGCGATTTGAGGGTACTTTTTGGTAATGTTCTGAGGGTGAAAAATGCGATTATTATTCATGGCGAAAAATAATAATAAGCGAGAAAGTAGGGCCAGTTATACTTTAAATTGTTTTGAGCCTTGATTTGAACATCGTCAGAGTAGAGGCCTGTTTCACATATTCAGGTAGACTTTCTAGATTTTATCTGCAAAAAAGTAAAATGTAGATTCTCCATGTTTAGTCCTGACTCTGGGCACTAGCAGGAGGCCGGTCCCTGAGGTCCTCAGAGTCCGAGTTGATTCATTGGTTCATTTGCAATAACATATCAGAGTACTTCAGTGGTAGGATGTACATCCAATAAGAAGCACCTTTTACTTTGTTTCCACTTCATATATGTATGCAAAATGTACCTCTTTTTCATAACTCAATCATTAGTCTATTTATTTTTTCTGAATTTAGCACTTAAATATTCACTTTGGCCTTTGCTGGTGCATCTATTGAATGTATTACCATGGATATAATGATGGGAACAAAAAAGAGACAGATGATCTTCCTCACTGCTCACAACCTGCTGTTAAAAAGTGCCTTGTGTCCATCTTGAGGTTTCTTTTGGCAAACGTTTGCCCAATTATGATTGCTTCACCACTGAACATAATCATTGCAAACAAACTTATTCCAAGCAGCGTTCATTAATTTATAAAGTAAACAACTAACAACTTTATCAGTTCGCAACCAATGTTTCCTAATCATTTGTCCTCAGCCTGGCTAAACTCTTTCAACAGTGACGTTGTATTTCCAGTCGTACCACAGCCCTTACAACTCTGTCTCCGTGTGTGCACTGAGGGGAATCTCCAAAAACAGGAACGATCCAAAGCCATGTCAAAGTGAGTGTGTCCAGTCAGTGGTGTGCAGTCATGGCTGCTTGAGCGGCTCTGTTTTAGCCTATTCTGCTGTGCGCTCCATTGGACAGCATGTTCTTACTCTCTCAAACCTGTTTGGGGAGGAGCACTCGGGCAGAATGGCACTAGACTCAGCTGCCTGCCAAACACCGTTGTGGATGGGAGCATTCACCGAAATGTATACACGCTCCACTCTGGTACACACACGAGGGAATGAGCCCGTTCACTCTCGCAAGCTTTACAAAGGGTGATGGAGGCTGTGCTGTCAACACAAAACCCCTGCACAGGAAGCATCGGTGGTGAACTTAGACAAACTTTTATGTCCCAGATGTTACATTTAAACTTGTGTAGCGAGGTTACTCAAAGAAAAGCATTTGGAGTCAGGTTACAAGGATTAATTTGGAATGCAGGGCTGCAATATCAAGCGGTTAAAAGGGCAGGTTTTGTATGTGTACAGATTATTGTGAATATTTCAATGGAAAACAACCTCAAAATTGTCCGAGAAAATGTTGGCATCCTTAAAGTGCATCTGACATATACCAGTTGAGTAATGTTTTAGGTTTATAATTGTACTTCCTGATTGTAAATCATGACATCACACTAGGAAATGTTATAACTGTTACCTAGCTACTATGTTTTACACTGGGCCACGCTTTTCTAATGTTGCAGAAATTATTATTTTTACTTTTTTGTTGAATCAAAATGTGTGTCTTACAAGAAAATTGTGTCATTTGGATAGTCTCATATTTTACAACTTTTCTCCCTAAACTGCTTCATGATTGTTGTAAAAATGTTGTTTATATTTGCAAACAGGTATTAACTCACTCAATAAAGTCAAAATCATCCGCAATTTAATACCAAAAAACCAACCTGCCAACCTGCTTGCTTATCTAAATATCTGTGTGATTGATATCAAAAGAATGGTCCAGACGCCCATGGTAGGCACATAGCTGACACTTTGCTTTTTGACAGGGTTCTGCAGCCACCCGCATATTGAAAAGAGCTAACAAAAAGCAGAAAAATATATTGTATGTGCCACAGACTCTCACACTATTTGGTATCTGTCAGTTTACTTACAGTATGTTAAAATATCAACTCTGTAAGGCCCGCTGGCAAACACTGCTGCAGTCTGCCTCATGGAGGGCGCTGGGTGCAGATATCCGACAACTTAGGCTAATGTCCTTGGGTTAGTATCATTTTGTCATCGGATCAGACCATCTGTGAATACCGTGGCAACACACAACACACTCAGCTGATGGGTATAAAATGTTATGGAGTAAAATAGGACTTTGCATTGATTTGCTCAGCCATTTTGGGGACTTTCTATGGTGTGCGGCTCTAATGTTACTTACAAATTGACATGATGACTACATACAGAGGAGGTTAATAAGTGGTAATAATTGGTTCACAGGAATTCTGGAGCATGGTGAAAAGCAGAGTGTAGTACGTAAACTAACTAAATGAATGACTGTTAGAAATATTTGGACAATATGATGGACAAAAAACTGTGTAAAGTTCTATCTCTTTTTAAAATATTTGACTTAATATGTATCTTGCGTTTGCATCGGGTGTGTGTTACCATATCAGTTCATCTCGATGTGGCTCTCTTATCATGCCATATCCTCAAATTCTTTATCGTTATCTTGTCTCCTAATGCAATTTCTCTCGGCTGCTTTCATCTGCAACATGAGTTTGTTATAAAGAGAGGATCTATAGTGAATAGTTAGACATTTATGCAAAACCATTACACAGTGGTCAAGGTCCTGGATGTTTTTGAGGTGGCGGCAGGCAGCTTGGACACCTCCAGCACAATGCCAGTGCACAGTACAGTACTTCACGCCCACAGTCAGAAAGAGAATTTATGTGCAGCAATTCTTACTGAAAATATATCTCATTTAGTGTGCTGTAGTCATACATTGAATATCTGTTTCGAGGCCATGGTAAACAATATGAAATGGTAGTTTGTTACTTCACATGTTCTAAACCATTTGAGAGGTACACCTGCATCTGTATTCAAAAGACATTTATGTATCTATGTCTCAGTTCTGGTGAGGGCCTGTGCCTGCTTGTCTCATGGAGATATTACAGTGATCTCTACAGATCTGACCTGTAACTTGGTATGATGGCATCACCTGTTTGTGTGGAGATTGACAAAGTTTAATGCCATTCTACAAATTCTTCCAGGCAAAAGTTGTTAAGTGTACCTTGAATTAGGAACATAACAATATCATTTATTTATGTATTTATTGATGTATTTATTTATTTATCTATCTATCAGAAATACTTCTTCAAGCATCTGACATTCTATCCTTTGTTCCTTTGTGTCCTGCTTAACAAAAAGTGTGTTTAATAAATAAAGAAGGAAAAAAATAAATAAATACAGAATGAATACATCAAATCAAATAAAACAGCATTAATTTACTAAAATATAATTTTACAATTTGAATTGAGTTCACTGTTGTGCTTTCAAGATCTGGTGCCTCTTCTTCAAGTCTTACAAGGCTGTGAGAATTCAGCATCTTTTTATTTGAAACCTGAACACACTCTCATAATGTGCTTACAATAGAACTTTTTGAGAGACGCATTAAGTATGTCCCTAAACCCTGTTCCGCCACACCACAAGACATCTGTCTAACTGACGGTTAATTGAAGCCATTTACATAATACAAGGCTGCCGTCACTATTCATCTGCAGGATAATCTGAGCAGGTCTAGCAGTATTTTCACAACCTGATATGAAACCAGCCGTGCCTTGACGGACGATCCCAACCGCCCCCTAATAATAATGCCTCCAGAGCTGGTGTCACTCATAAAGATGTCCTCCATTGGGTTTGTGTTTCTTTGTAAATGAATATATGAATCCCTTTTGTCATTGTAAACAGATGTACACATTGTCAGGGGTGTGTTTACTCCCTGTCCCATCACACATAATTACTCTCAAGGTTGAAAACAAGCAGCCCCCCCCCATTTTGGCAGCACTAAGATGTGGTGACAGATTTGTTGTTTGGGCGCTGCTTTTGTCTGTGAGCGTTGGCGATAAATTAAATAGATAGCTTGATTAAAAAAAGAGCTTGCTTGACAGATTTTGTTTTGACAAATCTCACTGCCATTCCCCATATCAGTACGATCTGTTCTTTAGTGATTTATGGAATCAGTTTGTCTTGTTATTAGCATGTGTTAGATAAAATCAGACGTGGACGTGCATTTCAGACTTGTGCGGGTGATGGGTGCAACATCGGAGAAGCAGCGATCAGTCATTCATTGCATTGCATCATGTTGGGAATAATTTGCTTCATTATGGTTTGGAGTGTTGATTACATTTGTGCAATGGAATGAAAGTGAAAGGGTTTTATAAATGCTTTTGTCTACCCACTTCATTCAGTGTAATGGAACACTCATGTCAGATGTCAGAGGAGACTCACCAGAGGCGCATTCAACTCAGAAGCCAATATCTGTGAGCGCTCCGCAACAAGACTGTGATTACACGTTGCACACTTATGTATAAGATAACATAAGAGAATCCTTTATTGTCTCCCATGGGAGAAATGTGTCCTTGGACAGGGGGTCATATGCTTTAAAACACATTACCTACAATGCAAGCACATTCGATCAACATCACCATTGAACACATTCATATTCAAATCAATAAGCACTCATTGCACTGCTCATTCTTTGCACCATTCTGACCAACTGTAAATTGTGTATATATTCTGACCAACTCTATTTTATTTTATTTGTACATTTTTAATTTTATGCATGCCCTTTTTTTGCTATTATTACTACTGTTATTATTCACTGTTGTATGTTGCACCTTAATGCCAAAGCAAGTTCCTAGTTTGTGAATTCTGTTAACTGACAATGGCAATAAACCCCTTTCTGATTCTGATTCTGAAAATAAGTGGATACAACATCAGGAGCCTATCAATCACTACATCATAAGCATTTCAGTCTTAAGTTAATCTATTTTAACTGCACATTCCCTAAAGCCTATGTGCATGTTTCATTTTTAAAATATTTTGTTTTAATTAATTTTAGTATTTTATAAAAAAAGAAAAAGAAAAAAAAAGATTTAAACAGTACAGAGCAGTGAGCGAAAAAATTAAAGGAACACAAGTAGCAATAAATATCCAAAAACTAAATCATGGCACATTTAAATGAGAATAGGAGTCCTGTTTGGTCCAAAGTCAAATGTGGCCATTTCTAAATTAAGTCATAATGTCATTTCCATGTGTGTAATGTCTGGTACTATGTCAGTCTAGTCTTTAATCGTTGGGGTGATTTGTGTCATACATTTTTTTGGCCTTATTTCCTACTGCCATGATTTAAGTCTTAACTCCAAATCAAGTTGACATGCCATGTCGTAAAATAAATTAAATGCATGCTCTATAACACATTCTTTTCCATTCCATGTCACCTAAGTCTCCTTAAAAAGTATAGACGCTGGCTAATTCTTGAGCAAACAAATTGTACAGGTTGGCTCCATTGGAGCTGAGAGTCAAAATTAACTCCCAAATACTTAGAACGTGCCACCTGCTATATACTTTAGCAAAAAAAGCTAATATTCCATCTAGCCTAGTTTAAATCGGGCCCAAAAAAAAGCCTGTATACCTTTAAGCTCGAATCCAAGCGGCCTGACCAATTAACTGTAAATAAAATGCCATAGCCTGAAGTAAACCTAACATAGATTGGGCCTAAATTATGTTGTTTTTTTAATTTTACTAGCAAATTGCTCAATAAGTTATAAATGATAGACTAAAGAGAATAAAATAAATAACATGTTTATTAATATGAACAAGGCAAGCCTGCACGAAGCCGATGCACGAGTTTCCCTCTTCAACCTCCAGTTTCGCTATGGCTGATTGTCGAAAACTCTGCTCAAAAAGTTTTTGTTTAATGTCGTCCAACTCCAGTTTGTTGCTGTAGCTGTAGTAGATGTGGCACGATGTGCTCAAACTTGCGTCGGCGAGAGGTGCGCACCCTGGGAGTGAGCGGAGAGAAGCGACTCAGTGGGCTGGTTAGGTCAGGCGCGGGACTCCGCTGTGTCTTGAGTTAGATTGCCGGCAATTTGCTGCATGTCCTCCCTTCTCTCTCGTCCTCATTTCACGCCTAGCTGTCCTGTCTAATAAAGCCTACGGGGCAAAAAATCCCTTAAAAAAAGAAAGAGAAAAATAAGTGTTTAATCACTGTCAATCCAAGTCAGTCTTCCTTTTGATGTTTAAAGGGCCTATATCACGCAAAATCGACTTTTCAGAGCTTTTAACCTTCTTACAGTGCTATTGGTACCTCATATATGTGCCCAAAGGTTTTTTGATTGATTCCTGCAATCTTTATCTTGAGAATAGTCTCTATCATTCCCCTGGGATGAGCAGATGAACGGGGCCTACTCACCAGGATGAGTCAGCCTGGTGAGTGCCGCAGCACACTTCCCTGTTTCAGCCCATCCTCCAGGAAGCACTCTGTACCTGTAACATCAAAATGCATCAATAAAAGCAAATTTTAAATGTATTTTGCTTGAAAACCGCTTTATTGTGTGAGCCTCAAGCAAGAAAAATAGGCTTGGAGCGTATTTTAACCGCTTCACTGCGCTTCCCTTTGGCGTGTTGTCGGCAAATTCCAAATTGCTGAAGTAGACGTGCAAGTGAAATGAGCCTGGCACCTGCCTGCGCAAGACATTTCGCTTGCGTTCCGCTTCATATTTGCTCGTGCAGTGTCTTTCGGCATGGTGCATGTTAAGCGTAATAATAATTAATCATTGTATAAATATCTCTCTCTGATTATAATGTTTTTTGTCAAGGGGAGGGTCCATTATAATAATTAGGAATAATTATTACAATAATTCATTCATTCATTCATTTTCTAGCGCTTGTTCCCGTTAGGGGTCACGGGTGACTGGAGCCTATCCCAGTGCCTTTGGGCCTTAGGCGGGGTACACCCTGGACAGTGGCCAACTCGTCGCAGGGCTAACACAGAGACATAGACACACAGACAACCATTCACTCTCACACTCATTCACTAGGGCCAATTTTACAGTTGCCAATTTACCTAACACATGCATGTCAAATGGTATTTTTATTTTATTTTTTATATTTAAGAATCTAAACTAAACTATTTATCTTGCCTTCTTGGTGTTAAGATAGCAGTGACCACCCCAGTGACGGCCTGAAGCTTACTCTGGGTTTTGTTGCTGGTCATAGCCAAAGACACGTCTAACTGACCAGAGGGATCTTGACATTCAAAGTGATTATAAATAAGATTTAGCTCATTGTCTGTTACAGTGTCAAAGGTTTTTTTGCATCTGTGGCGTTAAGGACTTCCCTAACCTGCATGTTATTCTCCTCTCGCGCTTCCATTCTTTTTCCCCTAATGTCTGCTTGTGTGCATCAACCACTTATTCTAATTCCCATGCTACAATATTTCAAGGTGCAGCTGATAAATACATCTATGACTCTATATTTCAGACCTAATATTTACAATATGTGCATGTCTTTACTGGTTGTTGTTGTTGTTGTTGTTGTTGTTGTTGTTGTTGTTGTTGTTGTCAAAACACTCAGTAAACATTGGAAAAGTGAATACCTTCTCATGTCATTATGAGCCATTAAAAGCAGCTGTAGCCAGCACTTTGTGACTATAATGAGGGTGAATAAGAGACCAAGTGCTATAGATGTCTAGAAAATAAGCATGTTTATCAAATCTCTTTGCCTGTAGATTAAACCAATGTCATCCAAAGGTTGTGCAAATTGTATAAGAGTATAGAAATACTAAAGTAGCCGTCCGACCCAACAATAAACTTGGAGCAGAGGATGGAATGATTCCATATCCCAAACTGTACAGAGTTCAGAAAGAGCTTTTTACGTTTGTTGGAGGCATGCTATTCCTCACGGCTTCTTTTGTGAGCAAGTCAAGCAAAACCTCCAAATGTCATTCAAGACAGTTTGCAACAAAGCACAGAGTACAATGGGCCCAGTCAGGCTAATATACTTTTTTTTAGTTCTCTCTATATAACTTCCCCCAGGAGAAGCTGAGGAAAATGCAATTTTGACAAAGCTATCCTTCCATTTTCAAAAAAGAATTAGGTCTCCCCTGGTGAATTCTTGTGCAGAAAACAGATAAGCTGTTTGTTTAGTCAAAGACATCAAATGCTGGTTTCTGAAGTGACAAGAAGGGGATGAGATATTCTGCGATGGATGTGGGTTAATCTTAAACCTGCCAGATGTGTCCAGGATTTGCACCTCATGAGGTAAATCCTCCGCCTCTCTTTAATTTGACCATGCTCTTTCTCCTGTCTGTGCAGTGAGGTTTGATGATTGCCAGCGCGCAGCCGAGAGGTGGGCTTCATCACCAGCGACCCGAGCTTCAGCGTGCGGCCTGATGGGAGCGTGTACACGGAGCAGGAGGTGGCCAACCTGTCAGATCCAGTCCAGTTTATGGTGACCGCAAGAGGGATGCATGATCCACACATCTGGGAGACAACAGTCAAACTTGCACTGGCCGGACACCCACACCCTCTGCCTCTGATCAAGGTAAAACAGCGGGCAACATCAACCAGCATTTGCAAACAATAATCACGGGCTGCTACTAGTGGCAGGGCAGCAGTAGTGATGGTTCTCGCTCCTCCATATTGTATGTTTAGTGTGGAGTCATCTGAGGCCTTTAGCATGAAACCAGTTTAGTCTCAGTTTGTGCTAAGTTCAAGTTTACTCAGCGTTTTCTGTCACTGAATCCCTGTGGGATTCCCGTGGGACGATAGTGAATTTGACTCCTTATCCCAGGATCTGGAGGGGACGGGGAAAGTTTTCACCAGGAGTGGGCAGGAGCGGGAGTGCACAACACATTGATGCAGCATCAGATAATGCAGTCACTAAAGCAGCCTGTTCACTCTGCTGTGTGTTTGTGTGCCACGTGCAGGACTAGTGTGACCACCTGTCTTTTGGTTGTACTGTCCCGCCATTTGGGCTCCTGTCCCGTGCCCCGCATATTTACCTTATGTCACTCCTTTTCATTGATTTTACAATGATGAACATTCAGACCACACGCTCGGTCTGTGTGTCTCGAAGGGGCTTTTAGCACATATCCATGCTATAGATGGTATCATCGTGTAATGAACCTTCGGTAAATATTCATCTTTTTAGTCAAAATATGGTCCGTTAAGGTATATTTCGTTCAAAGTACTTAGTTTCAAAGTTTCAAATGAAGAGAGAGCGCTGAGGGGAGTGAGAGGGGCCAGTGTGCCATGTGAAAACCACTACAGTGTTTTGTTTTTCCAAATGTAAATATTTTACATTGCCTGTATAACTACACATTTTGAATACACATTAACAACTGAATTAATGAAGTAAACAAACTGTATTTCCAC
Organism: Chaenogobius annularis; assembly: GCA_015082035.1. Taxonomy (NCBI): domain Eukaryota; kingdom Metazoa; phylum Chordata; class Actinopteri; order Gobiiformes; family Gobiidae; genus Chaenogobius; species Chaenogobius annularis. Next base: position 986,422 of record BJKM01000163.1, on the reverse strand, counting down.
TTTTGGTAATGGTAATACTATGACTTAGAGACTGATACCATTTGTATGAAAATACATTTGACATAAAATAACATTTTCACTTTATAAACTTGCAAATTGGGTTTTCATATAACCAAACCATCTATTTATGAATTGAAGTTCAACGATGCTTTCAGCGTTGGAATTGTTATTCTTATAATAAACAAAAACAAAAAAAAGCCTGTATGGTGTGTTTGTAGTCAAGGTTACGGAGCACAAATGCAAGTTGACACTGGTTTGACGCATCAGATTCTCATCGGCTTGGATTGATAAGAAATCAGCCGCTTTCACTTCATCACGAATATAGTTTTTATTCACAGACAGCATACAGTAAAAAATTGGCCAATAAAATCTAATATTACCGTTTGTCACACAAATATATATATATATAAATCGTTTTAAGTTATATTCAAATAAGCCCGTTTTCCCCACACTTCTGCTGCTGAAGCTTGGTTGAAGTCACGGTGTCTTTTAGTGGCCTCTACAGGACATTGGGCAGTACTGCATGGGAAGCATGGTTCTGCTTTTACCACAGCGGCTCAGTCTGTGGCCGTGTTCATGTTCCGCTCTCTAACATGGGCTTTTAGGACCAGAGCAGACAGCAGCTTCTTTTATAGGCCTGCGCATGCGCTGAGGACCACACAGCCTCAAACCCACGGATCTACGCTCAAGCCACACTGAATAAACCTCAGTGAGAATCAAGGATGTTTGCAGGTTTTTCCCTAACTGAGCATGTACAGAGGAGAAGCGAAGCAACAGCAGCGCCAAGTTTCAACAAACAGACTTAAAAGCTATCTTTTAGAGACAAATCTTTGTTTCCAATGACTAGATATTAGTTAGAAACACAGGCAGTCATTTAACAACATAGAACACACATTTTTTGAATTGTTTGAGAAAGTCATCTTATTTTTCCATTTAGTACTCTGATAAAGTACACACTCACACTTTTCTATTATCCACTAAATATTAATGAACACCCGAGGTCAAATTGCCCATCTATAGAAGTCACAGCACGCCACTGAGTCCATTCTGAATCACTTCAGACGTACTTTTTGAACACAGTTCAAGTGCTCCTTAAGGCAGTGTCTAAGAAGACGCAAAACTGACTGCACGTGTTACGCTGTGTCTCCAGCGTAAGCAGCGTAGCTCCATGGCGTAAACACACTACGCTAAATGGACGATAAAGCAAATCACCCATTTTAGAAAGTTTTAATGGGGCTTTTTCATAGTGGCGTAGTCATTTTTCTTTGGATTTGTTTGGCTAAAGATTCCCATTACTTTTCTACCAGGCTCATGGGCGATTTTCCAACAGCCCGCGGCAGACAAAGTATCCTATATGAATGTATTTTAAAATTATTTTACATATTTAAACTAATAATAAAATAACATAATTCTGAACAAATTGTTTTTAGACAAAAAACATTTTAATACCATTTGACATAATTGGCTGATTGACAGGAGGGGCGTCGCCCCATCACCCTTATGGGCCAGCCACCACTGCAAAATACAATGCTTGAATTATTTTAAGTTTACAACGCATTATTGGTCAAATAATGGTGGAATATTTTGGATTTTATAACATTAGGTGTCATTGGGCTTTTGAGTGCAGCTTTGTCCTTAAAACTGCAATCAAAATGACCACACGGGAGCGGGACGGGCGTGGGATGGATTCTACCGGGAGCAGGACGGGACAGGAGTGAATAATCCCTCCCGTGTACTACTACTCTACTCCACACAGCTCGTGCTCTGGACCATCACAAGATCTGGTTTAGGGTTAGACAAAGCAATATGGACCGATCAGCTGTGAGACAAAGACATTTGAAGCTCTCTAACTCAAACCTTTGGATCAGGATTTCACACTCTTTCAAATAATTAATGTATTAAAGATCTTTGTAAAACATTTTGATATGCACACTTCATGCAGCACATGCATTTCACACATTTCAATTACAGTATATATGCATTGAAGCTATTGAAATAATGCATCATAATTATGATTTGATTATCTTCTATAAAGAAATAAATAGAAATACATTTTATTTTATTTTTTACTCTTCACCTCTAAAGTGGGGCAGGACCGGTTTCTGATGTGTCAATTTGGTTTAAAATGAATCTGCTTGTGTGAAGATCCAGCTTCGAACACGAGAACCTGAAGTCACTCAGTTTGCATTGATTTGTTTTTTTTCAACACAAAAGTTGCTCGATATTTGCCACAACAGATAAGATAAGATAAGATAAGATCGCCATTATTTTTCCCACATAGGGGAAATTCCAGTGTCGTAACAAAGATTAGGTACAGAAACAGATTAGGCACAGAAGTATAATAATAAAAACAGATAACTTGGAAAAAAAGTAAATCTTAATCTTAATAGTAATAACACTCACAGAAAATATTGCACCAGGGATGATTGACATTTTGTCAAAGTATTGCACAGGATTATGAAAGCTGAATGACTGAATGAATGTTTGTTTTAGAGTCTGACAAACACTGTTAGTAAGATGGAAGTGTTATCTGTTATTATCATCTAACTTGTATGATACCATATATTTAGTGGAAATGTCTTGACAAATTGAATCTTCAGGCTTCACTACCTTATACTACAACATTACCAGGCAGCACACACCTCAGCTGAAGTTTATGGCCTGTGTTACCAGCTTCCACTCTGCATCTGCACTTCATGTAGCACCACTCAGCCATTATCATTTCTCCTGCACTACTTGTTGAACTGCGTCAGCCTTAATGCTCTGTCATGTTTCTAATCATGACAAAAAGCCTCGTCCTCCGTTGCTAAAGCGATTCAGAGTGGGGGATTAAAATTCTGCCCACTCCTGGTGGTGCAATAATGGAGACTGGAAAATAATTGACATTGATTGAGCTAATGTTCCACCCTGGCTGTGGCTGCGAGGGCCAGGTGATCTAGTTTCACTCTATAATTATGTTCTCCATATCGGCGAGCAGGAGAAAGATTCAATAAATGAACAAGAAATAAATGTGTTCCCTCTAATTACTTAGAAACCAGCTCTTAAAGGTGTATAATTCTGATTTCACCCTCCAGCCTTGTCCATATGTACTTGTCAACCCTTTTAAATAGCACTGGATTCCGGCACTGTTCACTTGAAATTACTAACATACCCAGAGGCACATTTTCTAAAGCAATTGTTTAGTAGTAGCATATAGGCTAAAATGAAAAATCATCCTGAAGTGGCTAAAATGCAACATTTCTGCTATGGAATGAATAGACTTTATAGACCTTTCGAAAATAGTTTTGCAGCTATATTCACAAGTTTTACTCCATACATCAACATTATTATCATTATTATTATTATTATTATTATTATTATTATTATTATTATTCCAAAACAAGAATTTCACAGGAGAGTTGACAGCTGAATAATCAGCTTACAGCACTAAAGAGGACATTGACCACTTTTTCTGAAACAGTGGAGGCAGAAGCTGCAACCCGAGATCAGGAGAGCAAACTCATTGCCCTGTCTTTCCTGTGGTCCTCTCTCGATGCTGGGCAGCCACAGACCCAGCAGTCTCGAGACCACTTTCCCCAGAGTAGATTTGTAAGCTTTATTTGCATGTCCAAACTATTCCGAAATAAAATAAAAAGCTTCACAACATCTTTATAAAACTGGAGCAAACCACACTACGCTCTTCTGTTCCAAGTCTCTCCGGGGCTCTGCTTGGATTTCCTTGTTTGTAGCTGGTAAATAATGTTGAGTGGCATTAGTTTAGGGTCCAATAATTTGTCACTTTGAACAGTTTTATGTTTTCCCCAACACAAGTGACATAACAGCGTTTTAGTCTTTTTTTCTGGTCAAATACTTATCGCAGACAGACAAAAACAAAACTACTGTTGTAATTTGATGGCACAGGCTATAAACGTTTCATTTTGTGAGGGCTATATGAAAAGCCAACCATTGTCATGACCGTCCCCCAGGCCATACTTTGGAATTCACCTTAACTATTTATTTTCTATTTGTGTCTTTGGGTTATTTCTGACCAAGTGGGATGTTGTAAATGTAGTGCAGTATTAAACAAGCTGAAGGCAAGGTCAGAGCTCTGTGGACAAGGTTGTGTTCACGTCACATTTGACTTTCTGTCCTGTCTGTGCACTCACTCAGAAAGTTCAGTCTCTAAACTGCATATGTTTACTGAGTGCTTAAACACGAGAAAGAAAAACATGACCAAGAGCTGTGTGGAATTTCAGCTAACTAACTCTGTACAGTAAAAACAAAACAGCAATATTCAGTCCAATAGACGATCTGCTTATTTAGATAACCTAAGACAGAATTTTGAGGGGACACAGGGGTAAGGTTCATAGAAAAGCCCCACAGTACCAGCATTGAAACCCTCTACTTAATGTTACTGCAGTGAGGAGGAGACAAGGCTGGACACTGGATGGCAGATAAACAATCAACTTCATGATGGACGTCTTGTTGTAAAGTACTAGAAGTTGTACAGATGTGTTTCTCACAATTTGTTCATGTAACATCATCAACATCATTGTCATCATCATTAACATTTCACTGCCCTAAAGTCGGATTATATGTTTGCTAGAGTTTCCCTCAAATCCAAAACCCGCCTCTTAGTGCTTAATATCGTCTGTTTGTGATGAAATACGTGTCCTTGTTTGATGTTTCCTCTTTGACCTTGTTTACTATTAATCATTCGAGTTCCTAATACAAACAGCAGCACTTTTCAATTTCAAACCCTATCAACACACCATTCTGTTTTCAAACTCTGTGGCTTCTTTTCATTTTCATTTTCCATTTCTAACGAACAAATAACTAAATGAGAGCTAGTTATCTGAGCCCATCTTTGCTTTGCCAATTAGCATTTCTTTTCAGTTGGCAGCTATCATAATATTGTCACCTAAACAGAGATTATCACTGTCTAAGCATGTGGTAGCAGATGGAAGCAGGATAAAAAACACTCCAGAATACACACTTCTTTACAAAGTCTGAGTCTGTTCACCCCGCCCACTGTCGTAGCCTAGGCCTACCGAGCAATCAGATTTGCACATTGCAGTGACGCATGTGAAACGAAGGTCATCGATCTTCTATCATATAGAACAGGAGTGAATTGTCCCATCATTTAAATACACAAGATTTTTATGACCCCGTCTCTGCACACTTTGCACCGGAAGACCAGGATGTGACAATAACAATGTGCAGTACTATATCAATGTCCATAATCAAATACATTATTAAGCATTAATAACTTCACCATGTGCACGGTGGAAGAGCGCGCTAGCCTCCCAATAAGGAGATCATTGTTTTGATTCCCAGGCCAACATCACAAGATTTCTCTGGGTGGAGTCTGCATGTCCTCCCTGTGTTTCCGTGGGTTTCTCTCCGGTAAACTAGTGAATGAATGTGAGAGTGAATGGCTGTCTGTGTGTCTCTGTCTCTGTGTTAACCCTGCGTTGGGCTGGTTCCGCGACCCCTAATGGGAACAAGTGGTAGAAAAAATATGAATGAACAGTTCAACATGATTTTAATGATGATAGTTGTTGATTATACTTCAGTAGAAGTGCTTTATATTATGTAAATTAAAAAACATTTGAGAGGGTGTAATTTCTTGATTTGGAACTTTACTCCACTTTTCTTGTTTGTTCATATTTATACTTCTTATATGAACTGTTGGTGGTAAATATTTGTGCAAACTCTGTACACAGCTCGTGTATCCGCCACAAAGTGTGCAGTGACAGGTCCTAATCACATGTTATTAGCGCCACATGTTAGCTTCTTGCTAACAGCTACGCTAATTAACTGTGTGCTGGTGGTGACGAGATGCTTAAAACATGCTTGTTATGGTTTAAAAACCCAATCAAGAATCAGGTAATGAACTCTTGTAGACAGAGCTAACCTCCAGATGCCAGCCCCAGGGTTCAGGGGGAGTTGGCGCTGGAGTGGCCCCACAGAGCACTCTTGCCTGGGAGCTGAGCGCTGCCACCTGGCCCTGAGTGCCTCTGGCTCTGGGTCTCACAGGGGAGCCGCTAACTGACTCCTGTCATGTTGTTGGCCCCCTCACAATAGGAGACATGTTGGAGTGTGCAGTGACATATCCACTCAGCGTATGTACATGTTCGGAGCACATGCATGACTTCCAACGTGTGTACATTCACAGCTGCAAGTTCAAGTGCCAAAGACCTAATAAGCACCTTGTCTTGTATTCCAACGATTGCATCTCCTTTTGTCAATTTTTCATTTCTGTCTGGATGTCGGCCGCCTTCATCTGCCCGGCGCTTGAATGTGACAAGTAAAAACGTTTCGCGATCATTCTGTTCAAACTGTGTCTCGCTCATTTTCAGCCTGACTGTCTTTTCTTCTTCTGCATTTCCATTCTGGCAACGCTTCTGAAAGAGTCGAGCCAATCAGATACCTTCACCTTGTTATGATGTGTTGTGCTTTTGCCAAACTGATTGGCACAACAAACAAAAAATCTCGCTTTTCATTGTCAAAAAAATAGAACTGGATACTTTTCTCATTGTCCAACTGCATTAAGTAAAGCACTTGTTTGTAGTTTTTGGAATCTTGGTGATTTATATTTTTTGTCAATGCCATTTTTGTGCAACTCAATTGAGGATTATATATTCATGTATTTGTTTATTTATTCATCTATTAGTCATCTATTGTTTTGCAAAGGCATTGAGGGCCGTACTTTTCCCACGATCTTAGCAGTAATAGGAGCCTTGGCCAGGGAGCTCCTGCTACCTTCACAATGTTAACGCTGGCGTCAAGAGGCCGTGCTTGCCACCTGGAGGCGGGAGTGGGATGGTGAAGGTACATATATTGTGATAGCGTTTGAACCAATTACTTGTAACTGTGGAATTCAAATTTGCCACCTCTGTAAGGTAATTTTTGCAGTCATTGCCTCATATCCAGGAAAAGAAATAGGTGAGCAATAAAACGGTTTGATTTTCCATTTTTCAATTTGTTCCCAAAATTGAAAAAAAAAAAAAAACATTTTTAATAAATATATTGAAAAATATTGAAATACAGCCTCGGAGCGTAGTTTCTTAATTTAATTCACCTTTATTGGTTTTGCACAACGCAGTCACCCCAGGGGTATGTCCGTGGGCTTTATCCCAGTCTGCCCGGACTAAACCAAGACTAAACCAGGTCCAAAACTGGAGGCGCTGAGCTCAGAAGGCGCCACAGTCCGCGCACACATTTCTGCTTGTAAACTTGACTTGTGATCTATAAACGAGTGCAAGCAGCAGCAGAGCAGATGAAGTCCTCTCATGTTGTGCTGTCAGTCTGTGCCAGTTTTATGCAGACTAGGACAAGGATTTTGGGTGAATGTGATTTATCCAGTTTCCCAAATAGACGTTCCTCTCCAAGCTGAGCACATACAAGTCTGCACGGCCCAGTCTGGCCCAGACCGCGCAGTACAAGGTGCCCAACACCAGAGTTGGAGGCAAAAAGCAGAATGCATAACGGAGCTGCACTGTGCCCTGTTTACGTGGGTGGAGAAAACATTGGACTGCATGCATTATTTGTATAATGTATCATTTATGGTTTTTATTGCCCATGAAGGTGGTTTTATTATGATTATCGCATCCATATGTTGATAGTAATATAACTCCAATAAATGTCTTGGGCATGTTACCCATGTTATGTTTTTCAGTGCATTAGTTTTAGGTATATAAGTTATGGCAAAAAGTCCAGTCAGTTTGTTTACAGTTGAATAGAATCCTATGGCTCACATTTAGGATGTAATCGACTAAAGAAATTCTTTGTAGACTAAAGATATGCTCCGTCCATCAATTAATTGGCTAAAAGGGAATATAACGTGGGACTGGTAAAAGCTCTCAAAATTGTTAGGATCTCACGCAAGAAACACTATTTATTGTATAAAGAGAAGTACTAGTCCAACAGTGAAAACTCAGATTTAACTGTTCAGTCACTCCCACAATTCCAGCAAAACTTCATAATTTTTCCCTCCTGCTGTTGTGCATAAATCCGTGTAATCCTCATAAAATAACTTATTTCTTGTATTTATCTCTTGGGGTAATGTTGGAATTGTTTAGCGTCAGTTGTACAGTGTTTGTTTTGCCGTGTTTGTTTGTCCGGCCCCTCCAAATATAAATCCACGAGTACACAGTGGCGACCACCTGCTAGGCCTGGCACTCACTCTGCCTCCTGGTGCCAGTTTGTACCTGGGAGTGTTCTGGATGAGTGCGACTACAATCAGACTTATCTTATCAGAGAGACACATCTGGTCCTCTTTCTGTCCTTCAAACAGTCACTGCGTTTCCCTCACCCATCTCTTCTGCCCTTAGATAGTCAGAGGCGTGTTGAAGTGCAGGTCCAGTACTGTGAGCTGTGTGGCGAGTTAATGAGCAGGTGATGTGTAACAAGATTTTAATCAGGTGTAGGTTTTAGGACTACATTTACTTCTGTAATATGTCTTCAGTCTACGGATAGAATATACAGACAAGACTGTGTACCCCTAAACATACGTATACCCATTCCATAGGTTGGGTATACGTATGTAGACTATGGTGTGACCAACTGTTTGTTGTGTGCGTTTATCTTTATGTGCCACCTTAATAAATAACCACTCTGCACAATACATTCAATACACTCCCCTGTACCTTTTGTTTTAACAACAAACTGAGTGTACTCCAACCACTTGTGTCTCTAATATTTAGAAATTGCATACTAGTCCACTGCTTTTGTGATTTGAATGGTTGAGGTTTTTTTTTTTAATTATTGGGAATACATGAAACTGTAGGTTGACAAATGAATATGCAAATCCCCAGACCAAACTTTGGTGTGTGTTTGCTTGTGGCTCTGTCATCTGAGTTGGTGCCATGAGAGGAGTTAAAAAAGGGGTGTAGTTCACACCCACCTGTCACGCTCTAAGCAGCTGCATATGGATGTAATATGCATGTGTGTGTCAGGTGGGATGAGCCGCTATGCTGCAGGTGACATGGGCACAGAGCCAAGTGTGCGTGTGCCTGAGCATGGAGCAGAAACCACAATAGGATTAGCAGGATTACTGAAATACAGGCGTCTTACAGGAGGACACCAAAGAAGAGCAGTAGAAAACCAGCCCTCATACCGTTTTACACAGCACCTAAGCCTTGATTTACAAAATAACATGAGTCTGAACATTACAGATGCAATGTATTACTATTATTATAATTGACTAGAGTCACACCATTTTTCAGAGGTAGCTATTGCAATCTGCTCATATCACTCCATATATTCAATGTTAAAATGTATGTTATTATCTTACAGTGCCAATGTACACACAATGTAAAAAAAAAAAGTCTCCACTTGGATTCAACTAAGCAAATACAGTAGGTACGAGCCTCCTACTGGATAGATGCTGCATGGGTGATGCTCTTTCAGCTGCAAGACAGTATTTAAACCAATTGATGCAGTGAGTGGCTTTTCATTCCTGAAACAACCATGCGGAAAGACAAATCCCGTGGTCATGGAAAAGATGCCAGTATGTTTGAGACAGGTCAAATCATTGGCATCAAAGCGGAGAAAACATTGAAGAAGAAGCAGAAACTACTACAGATCTGAAGCTCAGTGAGAGTGTTGGGCACGAGCTGGAGAAGGCTTTGTGCAGTGGTCACTCTCTCACATTATCAATACAAGATCAACTGGTGAAAAATAATGCACTGGATGGAAATGAATCATTTAATATTGCAGAAATGTATTGAAACTGTGCCACAGCAAATGTGTGCTGTAACCAAAGCTAAAGGCGGTCCTACCAAATATTAGAGCGTGTGACCCTTTTTTTGTCTGTGTACTGTTTCTTTTTTTCTTTTTTTTGATAGGCAGTGTATTTATTAATTGCGGTGGTGCAATAGTTAAGGGTGTCGCACATGTTGTGGATTCTACTACCGCGGCATTGTGGGTTTGATTCTAGCCCTCGTCCATTTGCCGAATGGCTATACCCTCTCTTTCCCCATTACACACTGCAGCTGTTCAGTCAAATAAAGCCTTCAGTCCGGAAAAACCCTTTAAAAAAAATAATTGGAGCGGAATTGTGAATTGGTGGCTCAATTTGGCTAGTAACTTTTGCAAAAATACGAGCCGTAGTGGCCAGGTCATGTCAAACCCTGGTCATATTACAAAATCAGAACATACAGTGGCCTTTTCTATGCAATGCCGACGGAGCCATGAAATGTTTCTACACTTTGTTTCCACACTTTTTTACCTGCAGTCTGCCCAAACGGCCCTAAACTGTTGTGAGGAAATCTATTCTTTCACTGAGAATGTTATCCAAAGAAAAATGTGTCTCTGCACCAAATTTAATAGATTCATCTTTCAACCTGTCGCTCCAGAGTTTTGATATGAAAGGGTCTTATTCCACATGCAATGGGAGGCTTGTGGCTGTGATGTGACATGTTTGGATGTCTTCTCTCTCTGTGTGTTCAGGTTGGAATAGAAGAGATGCTGTCGAGAGTGTGGGAGTCCCAGCCCAGAGTGATCCGGTTCCCACGGAAACATCAGAGGAGCTCGGTGGCCAATGGGCTGCGGCGACAGAAGAGAGACTGGGTCATCCCACCTATCAATGTGCCTGAAAACTCCCGTGGACCATTCCCTCACATGCTCGTCAGGGTGAGTGGCATCTCCTATCATCTTGTTTTCCAAAGGTTTATATCACAACATCGTAACATGGCTCTCCTGACAAGAATTCAAGTGGTTGATATTTATGGCAAATGTTTTGAAACATTTAGACAGCCGTAAAATGGATTGAGGGGTACAGAGTTTTAGCTGGCAGATGAGCAGACTAACGGTGACCAAAGATTAGATTTGTGGATGTAGGGAAAGTGCACATGAAGGTAATTATGTAAAAGCTGCAGAGAGATGCAGATGAGGCAGATGATTTGCTGTGAAGAGTTCTGATGGAAGTGGCCACTTGGTTTCCAGGATCTATGACAATATTTATATCTTATATTATAAGCTGCCATATAACGGATGAACCTTGAAGTTAGCAACCTGCGTCATCTTGTTTTTAAAATATTAATGAAATTCTTCTTGGCTACTGTTTGATAAGATGTAGCCACCTCTCAAAGCAATTATAGATACTCGTAAAACTCATAAGCAGTTATTGATTGTTTTGCTGTTCCAAAAAAAAAACACTTAAAATGTAGGGTCCGGACATTACATACATCTTGTTTACTTCCATGGACCAACAATCTGGCTAACTTCAGATAAAACATGTTCAATTGTATCTCTCCAGCTCCGATAATGCCACAGCATGGAGAACACAGACCACTATCTTGCACAAGAGCTGGATACGCTGGTATGTTCTATCAAGCACACCCGGCAGGCTAATAGTGCTGCTCTCGTCTCCCATTTAGGTAGGGATGCGGAGCGATTTGTCTGCTGCACCTTTAGGCACCGCAGGCAGGTAGACATGCGGAGAAATAATCCTTGCTCAGAAAATCCTCCTCCCTGTGTTTGGTGTCAGTAGAACAGATGTGTGGATTACTCAAGGCGCATTCTCTCCGCTAGTTCCTCATAGTCTGGACATATATCAAAACAGTGTTTATACCCAAGGCCCAACTATAGAGGTTAACAATACAACTGCTCAGGAAATAGTGCATATTTGGTAATGCAATATCATAAATCAAAGTATCAGTATTGCAAAGAAAAACTAAACAAAAAATACTCATGGACTGACAATTGCAAATAAGTGTACACTTAATGTTTCTTCTTGGAGCTGTGCACATTTTTTTCTCATGTAATTAAAGTAAAATCTGTTTTGCAACAGTACAAATATATACTGTTTCACTATTTGGGTGAAAATTTGTCCATTGTGTGCTGTCAGCATCTAATTATAGTGTTTTTTTTTCCATGCATGTGTTTACTGGTGATGTGCCAAAGGTTTTGTGAGAGCAAGGAATGAGTGAGAAAGGTTTAAATACCTACTTCCTTATTTCACTATTTGAAAAATAGGTACCCCAGCTTTATACAGCTTTTGTTATACCATTTGTTTTGAATTTATTTAAAAGATAAGAGTACAGATTGCGCATGCACTCACTATAAGAGCTTCATGTTCCATTTTTTCCCTCACTAATTCACTGCAGCTTGAAGCTTAATCTTCATGATCAATACCACCATGTATTAGAGGTTAGGGTTCCTCTGATTTTATAAAAGTATTGTTGTATACATGTATTCAAGTATTGTATGTTTTCCAACTGCCTTTAGTTACCAGAAGAAGGTGCAGTTGCTTGTGGACCAATCACCAATGACCAATAAATTATACCTGCAGCTACATGAATTTAAAACATGTGTTTTTCTTGTGGGCAGCATGGCTTTTGTGAATGCTCTCTGTGGCTCCCTGTTATCACCCACTCTGGCGGACAGGCAGCTTTTAGTAGCCTTTTTCGCACTCACAAACGCCTGCCCTGCACAAGCCCCTCACGCCCATTTGTCGCGTGAGGTTTACACTGGTGGATTACGGAAATCGCCTTTCACCAGTGTGTCGAGTGAGAGGGCAGATTTGCTAAAGACGCGAGAAAGACTTGCCCTCACAAAGAGACGACCACTGGGACCAAATAATGTCCAGGGAGTCCTCTGTCATCCCTTTTCATATGTGGGATGTCATATGTCAGGATTAAAACTGAGGGCCTGCTTTCAATGTATATGTGAGGCTGGTGCTATTCCCCTGTGCGTATATAATGGTAGGACTTGTGTACCCATTACTTACTCCTGTGAGTAACAAAAAGGATTCCCCATTAGAATTATGATTTAACTAAACAGGTTCCTACAGAATTAGTAAGGAATTAGTACAACATTTAGAAAATACATTTAAATATATAGACAATTTGAATGAATGACAATAATACCATCTAGTTTCAAAACTGTGTGGAGTCTCCCAATACTCTCTTAACCGCAGAATAAAATTATGCTCTGGCTGGGAAAGTATATAAGATGTGCCCTTTGTGCTCCCCTATCCCCTTCTCTCCAGCAGCGCTTCAGTCTTGTTTTCCCTCAAAGCTAACACGTTTCGTTTTCAGACACATCACTGATCTCCAGGTTGTGCTTTGGAGATTGTTTTAGATTATGGTTTAGTAGGTTACTAAAGACCAATTAACCCCAGGAGTGTAATTAGAGCCATGGGTTGTGTCAAATGAGGCTGATGGCTGGTCCATTGAAGCCACATCTCTTTGATTCTGTGCAAGTGGAGACAGGATAACACACTGAGGACAATCAGTGGCTGATATAGCTGCTCCACCACTTTGATTATACCAAGGACTGAAGCACTTTCACTTACACACAAACAATGGCTTTACTCAGTGGATTTGTTCAGCTTTGTAATATGACTTTAAATCAACCAGAAACTTTAACAAACCCATTCAAATGAGTGAGATGTTACAAATAGTTTATTAGATAATGCAATTGATTTCTTAATTCCAGAAATATCAGCTATGATGATTAACATAGTTGGATTTTTCCTTCTTACAAACTTGACAAACAAATTAGTTTTAAAGTGTTTGCAGTGGTCCAAACGTATTCCTCCTAGCAGTGTAATCATTCACCACAATGAGTTTATAAATGCTTTTCACAACTTTTAGAGTCCAGAGAGTAGTTTTGTCTAACAACGGCTAACGACAACTAGCATGCTAACAGCGCACCAGTGTTAATTCCTGGGTCAAACCCAATAAAAACACTCTATAGTTAGATGCAGACAGAAAACTATCTCAGACAGGTTCTCATTTTGACCCCAAGAGCTGCTTTCCTCATCTAATGGAGGTGGGACTTGGCTTCATCTGAGCGTGACAAAACTGATGAAGTCACAGTGCGATGCAGGGATTCTGATGTGAGTTAATGTTGTTGTACCATGTTGCTGCCATAACGCTGTATGCTGTGTTAAACAATGATAATATTTTGGCATGTGCCTTGTTGACCATTGCCAATGTGTGGGGGCATTATTTTCACACCTGCTCGCGTGTGTTGGAGTGTGCGTAAAGTGAGCCTGCATGGGCGCAGAGTCAGAGCAGCGTCAAATTCTTCTCTTTGGTGTATTTTGATCAACTTATACGACCTTTCATGGGTCCAGAATTTATTTATAAACGCATGAAAATGTATGCAAAAAAACCATGCACCCCTTCCAAAATGATGTTCTCGCATCTATGGAGCCACCACTGAGTGCGGTGTGTTAATGTCTTGTATTCACATGAGAGTCATAGGTCCTGTGCATGACGAAATGCTTCCGGAAGTTGAGGCTAATTAATCTAAACCGTGGACTAAGGACAAATCCTTCATTCTTCAAATTATGTGTTAATTTAGTTTTTTTTGTTGCGTATCAACCTACTTTACCCTTCCTTTGGAATTAAATGGGTCTAAAACGGACATAGAGTAGGTTTTGGACTTTTTTTTGGACAGGCAGTATATTTCCCAGCTCCAGTTGCACCGTATCGCCGAGGCACATTCCTAATTTGTGTATTTTGTTCAGAATGAGAATGGCAAAACAACTTTTTTCTGACGTTTAGTAAGATCAATCTGTTTGTGAACACAATCCCAAATAAAACAAAGCTCAGATTAAAGTCTAACTTGAATAACAGAGCTTCAGACAGACCTCGTGCTGTGGAACCAGTTGATGTAACAGATGTGAGCATGTCGGAAAAAGCGGGCTGGCACCGATTAGAAATGGAAACGTTGTAAGATTGCTAGATGCATTGCAACACACATGAGGAGGCAGCACAGGGGGGAAGAAGAAGGAAGAGGTGACAGGCAGGAGGAGAAGGAGCAGCCCACATTAGTCCCAGACCATTTGTGTCATTCTCATCTTGGACACGTCTCTGAAACACCTATACTGGGCCCAATGAGGCAACACTGATGGGACGCCACCTGCACAGAAGGAAGGAAAGAGACCCCATCACGTCAACAGGACTGGCCATTCACACATACAATACGCAAGACAACAATCCAAACTATATATGGCTAGGAAAAGACTTCATAACTTTGTGGTTAGACCTCAAGGAATGTGGAAGTAAAAAGAACTGGTACTTCAGCTGAGTTGTACAAGCGGTGCCAGACTATTGATTCCTTCCTAATTAGAAGGATTTTGTAGCTTGAAACCCATAAATCGGACTCTAACGATCAGAACTGCTGAGGAGAACAGTCTGTTTAAAATCAAAAGCACTGATCAATATATGTATCAATTCCATGGTAATAGGGACACTTTATTGGCATCTCTTGGTAACACAGAAGTGAAGTCGCATAATACACGTAAACTGTTACATGCTTTCTTTGGTCAAATGTGTGCTCTGGTGTGCGCTCTTTTGCAGATATAGTTGAATATTAAGTAACCTCTGAATTATTGTAAAGAGATGAGAACTGCTGTTGGTGTGCTGCCCAAAATGAAACTTCTGCTTCATTTGCAGCCCCAAATTGTGTTGTGTATTTCATTACGCCTCATAATGAGAGTGTAATATGCTTTTTGGATTTGTTTGTTTTGTCTGCAGTTTTGTAACAGCCCCTTGTGCATTGAGTACATTTTGTCTGCTTACCTCATCTCTTGCTCAGGCTCGCAACTACAAATCCTTTCATAATTCAGCAGCAAAACAATACACTACAAATATTGTACTATGCTGAGATTCTATTATTCGGAAGAAGTAATATAATAATTCTTCTGCTGAAAATGTCTCAAATTGATTATCTTTGTGTATGGAAGATGTGGAGGATGTTTATGTTTGCATTAGACATGAAACAGAAAGCAGCTTGTGGGTTGAAGTCAACAATTGATTTCTCTTATTATTGACACAATACTAAGCCAATAATGATGTGTTTATTAGTCATTGAGGAATTTTGTGCATGTGTGCATTATGATCACGTTATAATTTTAAACCAGAATTATCTGAAACTGAGCACATTAGTTTGTGTTTGTATTAGTATTTATTAGTAATATTTATAAACTACACTTTCTTGAAAGATCTGCCATGCAAGAATTGAAATATCCCGGTATATATATTGCAATGATCAGTGATTCGGTTCGTGCTTCCTGCATCCCCATTCATATGTTACATGACATGACCAAAGAGACAGCTCAGCTGGCATGTGCATGGAAGGGCATCACATCATGAACGAAATGCTGCAGAAAGGTAATCACAACATGAAAAATGATAACGATTATGAATTAGCAAACTAAACATGAGTTTAAGAGATAGTTCTATGTACCGGTATAAATTATATCCCATATGGACCATCTGATTAAAGTCTTAACGAGGAAATGATTATATAAATGAAAGCTTATTGGCTGTGTTGATATGAACTGCCATGTAATAGGATATTGGGACTGACTTATTAGCGCCATTAGGGATACTAAAAATGGTTATGGTTAATTACACAATCAACTGCACCTACTGTCAATGGCTAATGAGAAGTTCTATGTTCAGACTGATTAGTCCCAAGGCCAAACCATTGACATCTCATGGTCTGCCAGTATTAAGGATGTGATACTGAGGTGTAGAGAGTATTTTAGAGCATTATGTAAAGTCGACAACTAATGTGACACATTAGTCCGTTACTGTAAGGAAAACTGTCTTAACTCCAACTAGTGTTTGGAGTGCTCTATGTTTTATCAACACATTGTAAAGGTAAGTTATTTCTGAGCTCCTGAGAAAGCGTGAACTTGAGTAATTTGTTGCTGGCTCTTGATTTGATGGTATAAAAAATCCTCATATATAAACAATCAGCTCTTTTCATTTGAGGGTTAAAATGCTTGTCTGATGTATTTAGACTAACAGTTATTTTTTCATTAAATAATGAATTCATTACTTGTTATTTTTGTGTTCACCATTCTTTTTGAGGTTGACTCAAGCCTCTGACTGTGTCCCAGAATTGTTCGAGCCCTTCGCTGCACTGATTCATAATAACATTGAGGTCTCCAGAAATAAAGTTTGTTTTAATCCTGTTCCACTTTCTGACCGTGGCCTGATGAGTAATTCTAGTTCCCTTCCTACCTCAGACAACACAGCCAAATGATTTACTTCTAAACATCTGTTTCCTACAGGGCCCCATGTTTAATGTGTGCTATAAACATCCAAAATGGACAGTGAACAAAAATAATAATTTTTCCACTTTTATAGCATGCAACATAATATCTTTGTGCAAAAACTTAAGCTGGGTACAAACAGGATATTTTGCTTGATTTAGGCCCAAATGACTCCTCTACAACTTTGGGGAGGCTTGACCTGACTTTGAATCCCAGTAAGCAATTTTTAAGCCGCTGCACTCTCTTAACACCTCTGTGACATCGTAAAACATCACCGCTACTTCAACAGCCGATAAAGCAAGAAAGTTAGGAGCAGACGGAATGATGATCGCACAGAGGCGCAAAATACAGAAAATAAAGACTTTGTTGCTCACCTCTAACTGGTAAAGTTATGAACTGTAACATTCTCATCCATGTGTTTTTCTTCATCCGCTTGTGTGTCAGTGTAAATCCATGTTACGAGGTGGAGTTGCTGCATATGGTAAACAAGAGGCCACTTCCTGTGTAGTCTGTCGCCAGCTTTCTGTGCAGAACATTTTTCTTATCCACTTTTTACAAAATAATAATAACACAGTTTTAAAATTGTGTAGTGTGCCCGAGCCTTTACTTTTACCAGCAGTGTATATGAAATAAGATATTTTCTACCATAATCCGTGTTCTATGTAGTAGGCCATGGACGTCTACCATTCATCCCAGCTGTTACAAACAATTAGAAAATGCGGTTTCAACTGCCCTTTGTGCACAGTGTAAGTGCTTCTGTTAGTGAGCGTGTTCTAGAGCTGGATCATTGAACAACTGTTCTTGCCCCGCCTGACCCCCCAGCGCCCTCGCTCTGTGCTCTCTTTTCTCTGCACGCTCAGTACTGTCATCTCGTCCTCTGCCTTCCTTTCATGTGCTCGTATGCCCCGACCCCACCCTTTTAGCCCAGGGGGGTGCCGCTGGGACTCTCAGCTGGCCTCGGTCTGCTGCTGATTGGTCAAGCTGTCAGGGCAGTCTGGGTCCCCTGGGTGCACATGACAGTAAAGTGTACGTTCTTCTGTGACAGTAACTGGAAAGAAAAGTGCATGGGCAGCAGAAATGCTTACATACAAAAACTGCTCCTATACTTTTAATTCATGTTTATACAATTCATAATTATGCAATGTGGTAACCGAGTTTTAAAGTGTATTAAAGGACACATATTATGCTCCAAAAGGGAGTGTTAGATTAGCTTTTAACCATGTTATAACCATTTTCATCTTACATTAAAAAGTATTAGGCAAGGCAAGGCAAGTTTATTTGTAGAGCACAATTCGTCGGCAATTCAAAGTGCTTCACACAACAGGAAAAAATGCATTAAAATCACAAAGACATGGCAGAAATCACAAAATCTTAATTTAGAAGTGCCATTTTCAGGCTATCCATCAAATAGTTCAAGACATAAAAGAGAAGAGTGCAAAGAAAAGCATTTCAGTCATATGCACAGCCAAACAAAACAGTTTTTAGTTTAGATTTGAATCATTGCCAAGTAGTGCCTGTCCTCACATCCTCAGGAAGCAAACATACGTATCGAAATAGAGTTGAACATTTTAGTATTGTGATAATATTAGAACTCAGACAGTACAGGACCAAACCAGGTGTTTAAAAACAGGTGCAGACCTGGTGTAGATCTGGTTTAGTCCTGGTTTTGTCCTGGTTTGGACCTGGTTTTGACCTTCTTTTTGTATTTTGCGTAAAAAGTCTGAACAATGATGACTTGATAGTAGAAATGGGTAAAATCTCGTCACTAACGCTTCTACAAACCTATTTATTTCTGCCATTAGGTTACCTGACACCATAATTCAAGCCGGGGTTGGTTACATCGTGTCGGTGTTTGTTGTATTTTGCTCTTCACATTTGCTCTTCTTTAGCTTCACATTTGCTCTTCTTTAGCTTCACATTTGTGTGTTGATGTTGCAAAATGCTGTTGTTGAAACCATGAGTGAAACACCTTTGGCTCACACATGCCATGTTGTTTTTCCCTCCTCATGCTCAACATGTTTGCAGATTAAAGACATAAAGACGTAAGCACGCGTGCAGAGGAAGTTTACGTCCTGATGTTCTTTATTCAAGCAAGCAGAGCCAGTGACACTAGTAACGAGTACCTTGTAAGTAACTGTAATTTAATTACAAGTATTTTCATTCTTGTAAAGAATGAATAGTGGTTATTTTGATTGGGAACACTACAGACAGATTCCGGCCAGAAAATCCGTAATAAGCTTTAATTATTTGCAGCAAGTCATCTCAGTTGTACATAGGGTTGTGTATGTTGGTGTGTGGTCTAAATAAAACAAAACACAAAGAAACACAAAGAGTGGTTATTCTTGTCACAAACATTCTAGTAAATTAACTATTAACTGATACAAATACTAAATAAGGCTATAAAGTGAGTTTACATACAAAGACATACTAGTATGATGAACATAATGTGCACAGACGGTGCAAGAAAACGTTGTGCTTACAGCTCAGGAAATGCACTAATTAGTCACAGTCCAATGTGAGTGAGCAAACTCCTTTAACAGTGATATTAATCTAAACTGACAGACATCAAACATGCTATATGTACTACATGCTCATAAACTCACGCTGTTCATATAACGCACAGAACCATGAACAAGTCTATCAACAAGTTTTCCGTGTTCACTCATCTCTTGCCCCCAGTTCCTTGTGTGGTATCATGTGGGTGAAACTGATTTTTTTGGCACATTTCGGTAGTAGCGGAGTGAGTGCATTTCTCTCGTCCAACGTTGTAATCGAAAGTCTGTGATATCATATTCTGCCTAAGACATGGCTCTGAGATCTTCTGTGCTGTGTTTGAGTACATAAACCATCGGCAGACACATTCTGAGCATTTCAGCCGTGTTATCGCGATCATTATAACTGCGTGGCATGTCGGAGGTAAGCTCGTATTTGTTTCTCTCTGATGCCAAAAGACAGAGCCAAAAGGTCAGTTTCTTGCGTGGGAAAAGCACTTTAAGTAATTTGTTTTGTTTATTCTAAAATAAATGTAAAGGTACTCAAGATCAGTTATATAAGACAACCAAGGGGCAACATGTTTGGTTATTGAACAATTAGCAATCCTGCCAGTTTATTTTCAAGCTGCACTTGTTAATGCTTGTGTACCTGCATTTCCGAACTCTATGAATGTAAGTTTGGTAAGTGTTCAGGGCGAAAAGTGAGTGTTGTGCTTTCTTAGAGATTGCTCAGCTTGTTGCCCTTTTCTTATTACTTACTTGCTGTTACTTAGATGTAGGGCTGTGCAATTTTGGGGGGGGGGATCACAATTGTTTCCCGTACAAAGATAGGCATTCGTCATAGAGAACAGTGTGCCAGGATCACTACAGATTTAATGTTTTGGAAGGTGTTTAAGTACAATATTAAGTCTAATTACATTCCGCAGAAACACATGCAAGCAGTAAATCCTCTTCAGTTCTGCCTCATAGACCTGTTGATTAAAAGGTGCTTGCTTTACATTGAGATTGATAAAAGTTTTGATTGCTATCTATCCATCTTTTTTCTTTCTTTTTTTAATGTGATTTTTAAGGCACAATCAAAACATTGCTCCTTTATTATAGTTTTCTCAGACAGCTTGCAAAGCCAAAACTGTACATAAGGCATCTGTGTGATTCCAGCTCCTCACCACATCTTCATTGCAATTATCTCCTGGGGTGTGCCTTTGTGTGTCCGTGCCCATGCCAAGTATTGTGCTGAGAGAAAAGGAGTGTTTTTAATGAGTCATACCTCTCCAGGGGTCTGTGGTGTGTTTGAGCTGCTAAGGCAAGACCGTCGCCCTTGATCTCCCACTGTTCCTATCAAAGAGTGGTGAAAACTTAATTTCTGTTACCCAGAGACTTCCTTTGTATCTTTACAGATCCATGTGGATTAATGCCATTACTAATGCGCATGGACTCCTGTCCGCTCTGCTGGGATAATCACCGAGCAGCTCACTGCACATCTGTAACACCTGGCTAACGTTTTAATTGGCTTTGGGACTCTTCTTCTGTAAATTTCATTCAGATGCACACTTGCCCTCATAGTAGGCTATATTAGACAAGACAGCTGAGCATGAAATGGGGATGAGAGAGAAGGGAAGACATGCAGTAAATCCGCAGTAGGTCGAAGCCGCTCCAAATGCACATAATAATTCCATCCAGTATTCAATCTATGTTTGTGGTCATTGAAATTAGTAATGCTTTTTAAAGATGTTTAAATACAATCCCACTTTGCAGAGACAAAACCACACGAAACCTTAGAGACTCAAAGAATTCAATTGACCACAGAATAAAATGTATGGGAATGTCTGGGTAACACTGTCAGCAGTGGCGCAGACGGACCTTCCTCCGGTGTCAGTATTGATGGGCTTCACTGCTGGAGGCCCACTGGGAGGAACAGGGGGAGGCAGGGAGATGGAGCTCCATAATACTTACAACTTAATGAGTTTGTGTGCAAAAAGTATATAAATACATATTTATAAGTGTATGGACTTTAGGGTTGAAGTGGCAATGGTAAATGTTTTTCTGTCATTAGTTTTAAACTAAACATGGTCATGAAATCACAAACACTGCTTACTTCACATTTGTTTGTTGAAATTGAATCTAATTGGTTAATGCATCACAGTATTAATTTAGACAAATAAATAAACAGATGCCATCACTGAATGTGTGGTGAACTGATTATTACCTTGTAAGAAAATCATTACAGCCAAAACGCTTTTAGTTTAAGTCATTTTTTAAATTCAAGAATATAATATCAATTTAAACAAAATAATTTTTAGTAAGCAAAATACATACTTTTACAAATCCAGCTAATAAATAATGCTCCAAGACATTCTATATCAGAAACCTTCAATGCATGAATTTGAAAATGGTTTGAGGCTCTTTAACGTGAATAAATGTAAACTGTTTAATCAGTGGCTTGATTAACTCTTGACTAACCCTAACCTACTCGTTCATTTTCTTTAGATTATATTAATTCAGTCATTATTTATATGTTATTTGGTTTCTATATTTTCATATTATGTATGAAGTACACAAAAAACTCGACTTATTAGTCAACAACATTACGACTATATGTTGCACATATCTGGTTATGTTCCATGGGATTTAAGGTGTACAGCACCTTCTTGCTTCATTTTCCATTCTGTTTGCACTCCATAATGGACTGTCTGGGCTGTGTGCTGTGTTCTTTATAAGAATAGGGATGAGAGTGTGTGACGCTCGCTGTCACTGCTTCTCACTTGAGAGATATTCAACCTGAGCTCACTGCAGCTCTTCTCCAATGTGACTATTTTTAAAATCCATCCCTTCTTGTGACACCTCGAAAACTGACACGTCTCCCCACCACACTGCAGCGGCTGTTATTGTATTTTGGGAAAGAAAAAAAGTTGGAAATGACAAAAACTTACAGTGCACCATTTTTTCTCCTAATTGAGAATTTTGTTGCCGTTTTGTCAGCCCATCTCACAACTCCAGTGCTTTCATCTTCAGTCTTACCAAAACCTCACTCCATTTTGCCATTCTGTGGGCTGTTTGCGTGGACGGCCGATTAGATTATTTGAGCACTTCCGCCATCAAACGCAGGGCACATCAGCTTTGAAGAGTGACAAGCGCTCAGCTGTATGGATCAAAGGCATGCAAAACGGAAATTTGAGAGCAAGTTAAAAAGCATGTCGTATTTGCCTTTTCCCTCATGTTTGACAAAAGGGGAATAGGTAGCGTAGCAGCGGGGGCTGTGCAGGTATAATCAAACACATCGCCTCGCGGCGTAGTGTACAGCACAGATACTTTGATAATGCTTTTAACATTGTGATTCATCCAGCTCCATTTGAATAGCCCACAAAAGGGCAAGGTTAAGTGTAGTGGGCTGACATAGATACAGATTTAGCATTATACAACCAAAGTCTTAAGTGAAGAAACTATGGCTTCTGATGTTAACAACACAAGCCCTTTTTGACTATAGTTGGAACTGTCCCTATAACTTACTTTAGTTCTGACTCCCAATAGCATTAGCTTGCTACCATTACACTTAATTCTTGCCCATGTATAATGATCATTATTATTTTGCACCATTTCAATAATGATGAACAGTATTAATTATTTCATTCATTCATACATTTTAGTGTATAACGTAATATGTAAATGTGCTCTCATGCAGAGAGCGCATTATGCCCTGCGCGCCCGTGACATGTACACGGTGCCTCGTGTACGGACTGACTGGGGGAAAATAACTTTTTCCTACACTGCTCCTGCAGCTTGGAATGCTGCAGACAGTAAATAACACCTCCATTGATAATTTAGTTTAAATGTAACATGCGTAAGGACGTGTGCTCTGCGTGTTTGGGAATCATGGCACTTTACGCGCCGGGCACCGGAGGACAGCGTGTTTTCCGGGATGGTTCGGATTGTGATAAAACACACATCATTTTACATCTTAACATGTAGGCGAAGGAAAGATAAAAATACATTATTTCTCAGGTACAGATCCGTTGTCACCAGTTTAGTGCTTTCAGGGACTTTTTCCCGTTGTCCATTTCATTACGTTGCATATATTTCAATGCTCAGTGTGGGCTATTTTTAATAGACTTCTGCAGGTCAGAGAACTCCAAAAACATGCATGAACTGTGCATGTGGCCTAGTGACAGCTGCGTTCTGAAGAACTACATGCAAAATGAGCTTTTTTTTGGCAGTTACTGTAGGCTACTACGTTTTAATATCATTTGAACCAACTGCTTTAGTCCTGCTTTAGACCTGCTTTAGACCTGCTTTAGACCTGCTTTTTTATAGTTTATCCATGTTTTTCTGGTTGAAAAAGATTTTTTTTGCCCACAGGCTTCATTAGACAGGACAGGTGAGAGAGAAATGGGGGATGAGAGACAAGGGAGGACATGCAGTATGCAATGTCAAAGTTGAAATTCGAACTCACGACACTGCAGTCGGCCGCACCAGGAACCTACCATACGTGTGCTGTGACTTAACCACTCGACCACCAGTCCAGTTTTAGTACTGCTTTAGTCCTGCTTTAGTCCTGCTGTTGACATGCTTTAGCGCTTGTTTTACTCCTGCTTTGGACCTTTTTTAGTCCTGCTTTAGTCCTGCTTTAGTCCTGCTTTGGACTTGTTTTAGTCCTGCTTTAGACCACTTTAGTCTGCTTTAGTCCTGCTTTGACTGTTTTAGTGCTGACTTTACTGTTTTAGTGCTGCTTTAGTCCTGCTTTAGTCCTGTTTTAGACTGCTTTAGTTCTGTTTAGTCCTGCTTTAGTCCTGCTTTGGACCTGTTTTAGTCCTGCTTTAGACCAGCTTTAGTCCTGCTTTAGTCCTGCTTAAGACCCGTTTTAATCCTGCTTTAGTCCTGCTTAGTCCTGCTTTGGACCTGTTTTAGTCTGCTTTAACCAGTTTAGTCCTGCTTAGTCCTGCTTTGACCCGTTTTATCCTGCTTTAGTTCTGTTTTAGTCCTTCTTTACTCCTGCTTTATAGTTATCCATGAGTTTCTTGTAGATATGTTTGTTTAGTCTTGTTTAAACCTAGTCTTGCCCAGTTCTGCTTTGCACTAGTCAAGTCAGGTTCTGGTAAGCACTGGGTTTTCGTGCTTTTGTCTGTTTTTAGTCATTAATATTGGTATGATGATTTTACTTCTCTGAAAGTAAAGTCCTGTGTTGATTCCTTTTGTTGAATTGTGCCACTGTGAGTTGTTTGTGGATCTTATAGAGATAAACATAAAATTGTGGTAGGATTTTGTAGTCCAGCCTCGGACCTTAGCCCTTAGAAAAAACTGGCCTCTGGAATATAAATTGGATACACCTGACTTCATTTTTAACTTTATTACAATTCATTAGCAAAATCTAGAAATAATAAGATTGTCAACAGCATTCTGTGTTAGTATTGAAGAAAGGTAGCTCAATTGCAATTGCCATACATTTGTCCTCCTACTAACTTTGGTCTCTTTGATCTGACAATCCAATTCTGCGTGCTTATTTTTATGGCAGAACTTTTTATAATCCCGTTCTCCCGCCAACTAAATTAAGGTGGTTCAAAGTATAAGATAGAACAAATCAAGTCTTCTTGTCAGTAAGTTGTTTCTATTAAAGGAATCAAGATATTTGGCAAACGCTGTCTAAATTCTGCTCGACAACTGTGACAGCCAAAGCGGGACTGAGAAGTCTATCTCTCCCCTGAGTAGTTGGCATCATTTCACCACAATGCACTTGAGCGCACAAATGCAATTAATTTCACTTTTAAACTTGCATGCTTAAAGCTGTGTTTCAACAAACTTCAGTTGCAGTATTCCACATTCGCCTCTCTGACATTTACTTTGTCCGTCTGCAGTTTCCGCTTCCCATCATAACCTGTCTCTCATATACTCCTATAAAAAACACTATTAAATATATTGTTAAAATATCAGAGCACAATGAAATTTAATTATACTGAGTAAATGTCAACCAGTGTAACCTTTAGATTCAAAGAACAGTTCCTGTTTTCTCGCTCTGTCAGATTAATTCAATTAGATTTAGTATTCATTAACACATTTTAGACAGTTTTGAATAACTGATACCTTTTAAGTAAGATTGTGCAATTTTAACGCACAAACAGAAATCTTATTTCACTAATTGTCAAAACCATAGTTCCTTCCCACTTGCAATACTGCTCTGAGAAGAACATTGAAAAACAATTTTCCAGAAGAAGGCTTTAAAAATTGTATTTTTAAATTGAAAATTACATTTTTAGTTTTACTGTCTGTAATCCAGAGAAGAATAGCCAAGGCTACGGCTAATGGGATCCAAATAAACATTCAAACTAATTGAAATGACTGCCACAAGGGTGGGCAATTTGATGAATATTATCAATGACAATTTTCCAATACAGACATTTAATCGTTGTCATTTAACACAAAAAAACTAATGCTAAACATCCTCTTACTGGCAGAGGATAAAAAGGCCCAAGCTGATCATTGACCATAAGAAATTACCAAATTGCCATTAAATGAATTGATTAAAAATGTAATAATTGCACAGCCCTTGCAACTTTCTTATTATTTTTTGTTATTTTGTAGGGTTCGCTTGAAAGGGGAATCATGAAAAAGGGATCTGTCTAAATGTAATTTGAATTTATTGTTAGTAACTATATTGCCATTGGCCCTGTTAATTTGATCTATTAGCATTTCGGTATGACAAGTGATCTTAGCAAACCAAAGTTATAACCCTAATCATCCTTGTTCGCTGTGTAATTCGACGTTATGTGCATTTTAACGGCTCTGTATGGGTGCTATAAATCTGACAAGACAGAAGAAGCAGTGTGGCCCTTTAGGTGCCCATCAATGTGAATGCGTGCTCGTCCCAATGCCTTTGAGCAGCTCGTAGAGATGTGCGTGTCCACTGAGCAGTCCCTGCCTCCCCCGTTGTGTGACCTACGGGGGTGTTTGATGTGCCCTAAAGGCGCAGTGAGATAGCCCAGCCCATAAAGAGCTGTAAAATAAAAAGGCAGACATGAGAGAGGAGTACAACACAGGCCCAAGCCATTAAGCTGGTACGAGACATAAAAAAGGCTATCAAAGAGTGTAAACCTCACATCGCCATTATTGTGTGACATTAGCCCTTAGCACACAGTAACCCATAATGATCCCTTGGGTGCTTGCAGCCAACTGGCCTTTAATGACTTCCTGCTTGACTGAATGTTGGTTCCTTTGAGCAAAAATCTGAAAAAAATGATTGTCCGTTATGTAAAAAAAAAAAAAAACATGTCTTTGCTTAGTCTTGCATACTTTTGCATGCAGCAATGATTAAAGACTGGAGGGCAACAGAAGAGTGTTTGGTACATTCTGGTTGATTTGAAACATGACAAAGTCAAGTATAGAAATTGTAAATATATTTAATAATATAATATTTGCATCCATTTCAGCCAACATGTTTCATCACTACATTTGTATCAAAGAGATTGCAGGGATAATGATGTTTATGCTTGTCATTATTATGTGCCATTCTGAATGTTTCTGAGCTGCTCTGACTATTTTGAAGCATTGTCACATAATGCTGTTTATTTACTTGACCTGGGTTAGAATTGTTGTAATTAATAATCTCTTTTTTAAGAGTGACCTGGCCAAGAGGCAAAAGCATACAGGGATCAAGCATTCGAATATTTGTTTACAATTACAATACATTTACAAATCATTCATGAACAGTACTTTCAGTCAAAACATTTATACCCACATCGGCTGAGTCTATCAACATAGATTTAAAAGGGTTTAGAGAGACCAGCTCTCGAAGTAGTGGAAATAGATTCAGTTTTCCCTTTGCAAAGGGATCGCAGCGACATATTGACCCTTTTCCATTAGTACCTACTTGGATCTACTTTGCTCCATTTTGCACAACTCAGCCCTGCTCTAGCACATTTCCATTTGGTGCTACCTCCTCAGACCTGGTACTTTTTAAGTACCCTCTTCCCCCTTGGGCCAAATTGAGCCATGCAGGCTCTAAACATGGCGTCCTCAGACCGTAAGACGCTGATTAGGTAAAAGTGTATTGTTGCTCAAGTAGAACTCCATGGAGCAGTGAACAGAACGCCGCTGTATTCTCCGAAAACGTTCTACAAACACAGAACTGGAAAACGATCAGCATTGCACAGGAAGGGATTTTTGACACGGATTTGCTCTTCCGTTGTGTTGACAATTCTGGCCCTGAGAGCGCAAAGTCCGTTCACTAAGCGGAGAATGCGGGAAAAGTCTCGCCGCTAAAAAAAGTAGCTTGATTTGTGTAAAATGTCTAATGATCCTTTCCACCAACAACACTATCCCCGTGCGGCCTGAAAACGGATTTGTGTGTTATTTTCACTCGAGGTTGGCAGCCCTATGTTAACTAATATAAGTGGAAGGGGGGGACGCAAGGTGAATAATCTGCAGCAGCTTTGCAGACTCTTTCCGTGTGGTTTTATAAACAGACACACGTAAGGATCTACATTTGTTTTAATTTTCAATGTTTTAAAGAATGCTTCCAAGTGGTTTAATAGTGATGTTTTGTGGACTGTGTGTCAATAAATTGCAGAGAAAAATACGAGAAGGACATGGATGAGAACAATGTAATTAACTTGAGTAATAAAGCAATTAATTGTCCTTTTTAGTTTATATCCTTCCTCTGTGTCCATAATTCCCTCTGCCTCTTATGGTTTGGAGTTCTATAGCACCATTAAGCTACACTTTATAATGGAAATGCTTTCAGAGCCAAGTGGGGCCACGCATGCTGAGCTGAGCTGAGCTGAGCAGAGTAGAACCAAGTAGGGACAGTATGGGAAAGGGGTAATTGTGAGGAAGAAACTCATGCTACTTTGTTTGGTTGTGTGATGTGGAAGAGCCCATAGGAGTTCAACCTTCAACCTTGTAATCCTTAGTAATCTGGTCCTTAGTGTTATTTGATCTAATTTTACAGTTTTCAATAAAAGGATTAAAAAATAAATACAAATAAATAAATACAGTGTCATAATTTTAAAGTTATTAAAAGTCATCTCAAAACCAGAGCAATCCCCTGCGTTGGTCTTTGACTGGGGGGTTTGGACCCCACCTTTGGAAACTACTTCGCAATTGTAGCATAAGGTATTAGAGATATTTCTGAAAACTATTATCTTGATATATACAAATGCTCTTTGATTGTAATGTATAACATCTAATGCCCAATGAATCCCTGAGGGGTCTCAATAAAACATGAAATACCTTCATTATCCTTTGTGCCTTCCAGTGATCTCTGAGAATGACATATCTTTGATCAAAGATAAACGGTCCCTGAGCGGGGACTGAAATTCTGTTTAGCATTCCGTACAAAAGCCTCAATCTCGCGGTTGTCACTCATGGGGCTCTGTGGGCCCATGGTGGAGCATGTCTTCATTTATTCAATTTATTGATATAAAGAGTGTTCATTAAGAGACACTGGTGGTTGTGACATGTGCTCTCAGGTGGCCTCCAAGAGGAATCTTAAACAGGAAGCAAAGGCCGCTGATGTAGAATCCCTTTGTTTCCTCTGGGGAGTAATGCGCTGACAGGTAGCTACACACTTTCTGCTTTGCCCTGCCAAACAGACAGTAGACATGATAACCTTACAGTCAAAGTTATAAAGATGCAGATTGAACACATTTACATCTGAGGAAATGTTGTCGTGGCACAAATCTATCAAATGAAATACCTAGAAATGCACAATCCAATTTATAATGGATTACAGATGACATACAGGTCATTGCTCTAATTAACAAGGCACTGCACTTAATAAACAAATTAGATTTAAATATATTTAACCAGGCGCACACTGGACAAAATAATGACCTATATTGTTTTTTGGCTGTTTATTTCACCCTCTAGGTGAAGCAACAACATTCTGACAGTGCAGGCATCGATAAAACAAAGAGTCATATTACTGTAACAGAGCCACATTACCATGGCAAGGCAGCGAATATGGCAGCTGAATATTTTCCTGTCTTTCTCACACGATGGTCCTGCCACCCACTGAATTATTGAACTGAGCGCAGCTTTTTGATCTGTGCTTTAGTGAGCCCACACTGGACTTTAACCCGTCACACCTGGATACACACAGACACTGGTACATAGTGTCTTTGCACAGAAAATATTAACGTGAAATGGATCTCACCCAATGTGCCACAATTGTGATTTCAGAAATTGAAATGTAGCATATAACAATTTTGTGTTTGTTGTTTTAATAAAAACAAATATTGTACAGGAATAATCTCCTGTTTTTATCGCTTTCCTGTATTTGTCATTACAGTTTTATGTATGATTTCTTTGACAGGTAATGATAAAAGATAAATTACTACACTAATATTTGCGTGGGTTAAATACGGGTGAAATAAAACCAAATAGAAAACTAAGACCTCATCATGATCATGTTTTAATTTACACGTAACAGTGTTGCAGCAATAGGAGACACTCCTGTGTTTAATGTATAATCAATCTGTCACGGCACATTTTCTACCCAATCTACCAGATGACACAAGGAATTAGGGCATTATACCATTATTTAAACAATAATCCTGTGCAGATTTGATTGGCAGGTGGTGCAAGGAGTCAATGCAATTAGTTGTACATGATTTTTGCTGTGGTATTTGGTAATGATTAAGATTGCAAAAAGTGCAGAGTGAAGTTGTCATTTAATTAGTTGTTGTCTAAAACCCTTCGGAAAACGTGCACGCTGTCCCTTGAGGGGTGGGCAAAAGCAGAAGTAATGATTCATTATTATTTCTATTATTTATCTTTAACTACTGGTCATTGGGCTTGTTTGTAACAGTAGAGAGTACCAAAATATTGTATACAATAATCTGACCTGATAATGTATTTGCTCCCACATGACAGTATCTGAACAGTCCTTGATGCGTTGCCTGGGCCTGGAGCAAATTCAGATCTGTATCAGAAAATATAAGTGAGTAGAGGCGTGCAAGATCCATCTGAAATTAAGAGAGAGAGTGTCACGTTCAAACACAGAGATGTTTTATGCAGAAGCTGGTGTCACCGCTGAATGCATAAAGTCATTTCATTTTCATGCATAAGTGCAGCCCTGCAGACCAGGGAAATTGCGGTGAAGGGAAAGTATAAGATAGAAGGAGGGAAATCAAGCCCATTCTCCATGCAACTCTGTCATTATTCCCTCTGATTTGTAACCATAGTGATGATGGTTCAGTCCCACACAGCAACAGCGCAATGACACGACAGAGCAGGTGGATGTGAAGACATTTTTAAACACAGGTGACGGAAGGTTGTATTCACTCTGCTTTATTACACACACACACAAAAGGCAGAATGGGGCACAGTGAGGTGTACCTCATAACAAGAAGGTCCCAGGTTTGATACCCAGGCTATGTGATGTTGCATGAGTTATTTTCTGCCTTTAACCTACAAACGTTCCCAATAAAGTAAACGTAAACCTTTCCATGAAGGATCTGAGAAGGGCTCCCACTTTTTGCCTGACAAGCGTCTCATGTTACACTATGACAATAAAGTATATCCCTATTACGCCCCTAACATCATTTAGAAAGTATACGCCAGTATTGGAGTTCCTAAAAAACGTTTCTATATAAATTATAGGCCAATAGTAAGTATTTTGAGTGAACATCTGTTATTTTGGATGCATGAAGAGGGAAATTTGGGAAATTTTAACTTTAGTTCATGAAGAGTCAGTAACTTGACCTGCTTGTTTTCCACAGAGATAGATAACTCTTAACTCTTGTGTACATAGTAATGCCTATTTTTTTTTTTTTTTTTTTATAGTAATTTTTTAATTGTTCTCAATGCATGCCCTTTTTGATTGAATATTGTTATTTTATTATTGCTCAGTGTTAATGTTGCACCTTAATGCGAACAAGTTCCTATGTTTGTGAATTTTGTTCATTGACAATGGCAATAAACTCATTCTGATTCTGATTCTGATTAATACCATACTGTAGACCATTCTGGGCAATGACATCTCCATGGTGACAAGCAGGTGGTGGACCCTTCACCGCAAACATTACATAGGGCAGTTTCAACAAATATATCGCTTTTACAAATATTATTAAGCTGTTTTTCTCCATGCAAGGCCATATCTCTCTTCAAATCAATGGCAGCAGATAGTCCTTTTTCCCTTTGTCTTATTTTTAGCAATGTTACTGATGACGTATTGATATATATGTGGTGCTGGCAAGACAAAAGCTGTTCAGCTCTCTTCAAAATACTCATTTTGAATTGTCTGTGGCACAAAAGCTGTAGAGAAAAAGGTGAAATGGGTAAAATGTGATATTAGATTGCGAATAACAGTTCACTGGGGCTAAGATCGTTACTGCGCTCCTTGGTGAGACAGACAGTGTAACCTTGAGGCCCTGTCGTCGCACTTTATAAGGTTCACTGAGAAATGATGAGGGACAAAGACATAGCAAATCTTTCACTGCACATTCATCCATTTTCTAGTCTCACCTTACCACATTCAACTTCAAGAGAAAACCTCTGGGCTCCGAAACGTTTTGTACATCATTTGTAGTATGCTTTTATTGAGCTCATTATCTAGGAAAAGTCTTGGTTTTAGTTGATGCCAGAGGTTATTCCGACAGCCCTTGAACGGATTCAATGGCCTGAACAGGAGGAAATGTGTAATAACAGTGGAGATTTAGCCATGACTTTTAACTAACTGAATTTGTTCAGCCTGTATTGTTTCCCGCAGAGGTGGGAAGTTACACTTGGTGGACAAACGTCTGAAAAGTGAACACAAATACATCAAAAGGTTATATAATAAGTTGCTTTTTTTTTTTTCTTTACTTGTCCATTATTGTATCATTGTTCCTATAAAATAATATAAAAAGCTATTGTAATTTTGTATGAAATAATTTGGAAATGTAAACCTACAGTTAAGTGGTTGCTCCTCATTTTCCTGATCTGTGTCTTTTTTGTTGCACATAAGGAAAAATCACGATTCAACAATTATTCACGATTAATCACCTCATGACCGAACAACAGTGACATTCTTGATTTTCTCTCATAAATTAAAGTCATTGTGACAGAAACACCCAGATATAAACACTTACATCCAGTAACACTTTTAGAGTTTAATTGAAAAACTTAACTTTGCTCCTGAAATGGCTATATTGTGTGTCTTGATCAACCAAATAATCCTGACATCCCTTTTGCAGATTGTTACTGAATGTTTCTATTCAACATGGCTCTAATCTTGTTTTTCCCTATATATTTTTCAGATTCGATCTGACCAGGACAAAGACGTGGGCATCCGCTACAGCATCACAGGAGCAGGCGCCGACCAGCCCCCGAGTGGAATCTACAACATTGACCCTATCAGCGGGAACATGTTTGTCACCCAGCCTTTAGACCGAGAGGAACGGGCATCATTCCATGTAAGAGCACTCTTTTTGGTATTAGATTTTTAAAAGCTTTGCAACCATAATTTCCCCACATTTTCAGGCCATGTAACAATAGAAAATATTGGCGCTTTTTCTGCCCTGATTCATCATGTTCCTTCTCCCCTCTGTTCTGTCTACACCTATATCATTACCACCTCATTATTCCACAATTATCTCTGCAGAAACCAGACTTGCCTTTTTGTCCCACCATGTCGCTACCTTTTTAAAAGAATGTCGAGTGTGCCAAAAAATAACAGTGAGAAGCGTGCCTTGAAGGACTTTGCCATTCTGTTCGCATCAGCCAGTCCCTGTCTGCCGAGAAATGAAGAATGCCGCTCGACAAAACCCACAGACACTTTAGGCTGTCATTGGAATTTGAGTTTTACCTGCAAAGAGGAGTGTGAGATGGAGGGATGAGGAGGAGAAAGACAGAGGGAGAGATGGAGAAGTTTTGGAGCTAATGAGCTGGTGCAGTACTTGGCGTGAGAGAGTCTGTCTGCTCATGTCATTAAGGACAAGGATGAATATTTATGTAATGAAGTTAGATCCTGACATGCAAAGTGAGGCCATTTTTGGATGGACTTTGTAATATAGTTTTTAGTACAACTTTGACTATGTTGCGATGTTGGAAATCAGTTTTAGTGTTGGTGGAAGAAATACTCCATTGTGTTACTTAAGTATAGATACATATGAAAAAAAAATACTCAAGTATTCCTCCCAGGAGTGTTGTTTACTTTTCAAATAAAAGTAGCAAATTCAAAAAACTGCAAACTGTTAATACAGGCAATATATTTTGAATTTTGTCAAACCTCAAACTCAATGAACACGCTAAAAATAACCAATCAAACCATATGAAAACTACTACTACATTTAAGTCCAGTTAAAAAAGTAGTGGAGTAAAAAGTACAGATACTGCTCTCAAATGTATGTAATTGTAATAAGTATAACGTATAAAAAACTGCTTAAGTGAGCCATGTAGCCATGTACTGTAGCCATGTACAGTAGCGCAAATACAGCACTTTTACTTTTGTACTTTGTTATTTTCCACCACTGAGTTTTAGATGATCAATATAATATCTTAAAACATGACTCAGTATTTATACGAGATTTAAAATGGTATGATAATCTGTTGACTCCTGGAACTCTGCATTTGACCCATTCTTCATTGTCTGGGTGCCGGACCGCAGTGAGGTCAGATTGTGCTTGTCTATGAGCGCAGAGGGGACTCTCTTTAAGTTTGGCCTTTTGTCCAGGGTCGGCCCCAGTATTCCATGTCCCAAAACCCTAACCTTAAACCTAATCCTAATCTTAATCTTCTTTTAAATATGATCCAAAAATAAATATTTGCTAATAAAAATTGTGAAAAATAACAGTACAGAATACAGACTAAATGCCGAACTTTAAGGGAGCCTGCTTGCAGAGAGGAGTGAGAGCTTACCACATTTGATCAAAGTGTATGTAAATTTAACACTATTTCCCAGAATACCACTGCTACATAATACTACTGCTATGTAATAAGTATAGCAAACATAGCATAATTATGTAGTCAATATTAACAAAGCGTTTGACGCTTGACAACAAATGCAACAAAAGTGAAGATGTTCCGTAGGAGTCAGCCAGCCCAGGGCATCTTCATTGTGTGAGGTAAATCCAGCCGAGCTCTGTTCTCTGTTATCAGGAAACCGTTTTAGGTATGATAACATCACTTTAGGAGTTTCAGGACGGCAGCACACTCTTTTGGACAAATCAAATGGATTCACTTCTTTTAAACTGTCAGAAACATTATTGCTGTGTATTTCCATTGGAATACAAACTAAATCTTGGTTAATGGCAATTTTTGTATTGTTAATTCCTCCGAATTAATTAATTAAAGATGATACTATGAAAGAAAATATTCCAATGTAGTATTAATTAGTAGGCATTAAGTGTTATTAACACAAAAGCAGAGCCATTTCTATGCGAGTCTGTTCACGTTTGCACAAAGACCACATTAAATTGGGGATTAAACTGGGACTAAATATGAAACTAATCCTGGATTAGACCAGGACTAAATCTGAATGAGAATAGGACCAAACCAAGCCTACATCTGGACTAAACTGGGCTCAAACCAGGACCCAACCAGGACAAGTTTAACACACCCTAACCTGATACTGCACTGTGTGATAGATGCCTCTTAGGTCACCATTATGCAACTCTTAGCAGAATACTTTCAACCTTTGTCCTTGTCTGTCCTTTCAGCGCCCAGCTTTAGACAACTTTGATATGTTACTGCAGTTTGTTGTTCTATTAAATTGTACAATTACAATTGTGTATTTTATGTGCTGAGAAAAGGGCCGTCCCTCCACAGTTCAACCAAATGCTGCTTTAAAGCAGAACTAAGTACTTTATTCACCGTATTGAATTTGTAAATCCCTGTGATGGTTAAATATGTATTTTCGGTGCGTTTGAAGTGTCCGTCGTTGCCCCCTGCTGTCTCTGGACAGGAAACCTTTGATAAAACCAAGGTTCACCTTCGTTTTCGTACCGTAAACATGCAAACACAATAGAATTGATTTTGAGGCACACCAGACAGGACTAACATCTGGGCTTGGAGCAGACTGGTTGACAGCCTCACTATGCAGCCGCCCGTCAACATGATAGATGGCAGTGTGGCGCATTGGCCTCATTCAAAAGCATAGTCCTGTCTCAGAGGAGGGATCCAGTAAAGCTGCGATGTCTTCATTGTCATACATTATCAACACAGAAGCAGTCCCGCATGATAGTCGGAGTGATTGGCTTGTCTGCTGTGGCACTCAATTCATGTTTCAATAAGCCTCCTGTTCCTTTATTAGCTTTAGAAGACATTTACAATATAGTCACTGCTGCCTTGAGGTTTTACTGTTGAATATAAGAAAAATGTACAATGTATGGCTTCTGTACGTACAGTCTTATTTGAGATAAGTCTTTTGAGCAGTGACCGCACCTCGCTCAAGGCTCATGTTGCTGTGATAACCTGTCTTTTGTGTTTTAACTTACTGTTTGCCTTGTAAAATAAATGAATTGCTAGAATGATCCATTGGTGGAAATTAAGTACAACATTTAAAGAACTGTCCTAATAATTTAAGTATCTGTACTTTATTTTTTCCACTGGATCCTTTTTACCTTTACTTCACTACATTTGAGAGCATCTATCTTTACTTTCATATGGTTTGAGGATTTATTTTTAGCACATTTAAGGTTACATCCTGGGTAAAGGTTTTAAGAGTCTCAGATTTGAGCAAAAATAAATAAATAAAAGATACAAATATAATATTCACGAGACAATTTAATTTGAATTGCTACTACCAAAAATCTGATTATCACATTTAAGGCTTTTTAAAACAGGTTCTTCTTACTTGTTTCTTGCGGCTTGATTTGATTTTTTATGTGCTACTTTTACTTTTACTTGAGAAATGTATCCGTACTTTTACTTCAGTAACAAAAACGGGTGTGGATTAACAACATGATTTGTTTTTGCTGTATTCCAAATGATTTGCAAGGTACAAATTGTTTTCAGGGCTTTCAGGACAATAGAGTCATTTTTTTT
Organism: Chaenogobius annularis; assembly: GCA_015082035.1. Lineage (NCBI taxonomy): Eukaryota > Metazoa > Chordata > Actinopteri > Gobiiformes > Gobiidae > Chaenogobius > Chaenogobius annularis. The sequence goes on along the minus strand of BJKM01000163.1, from coordinate 949,972 downwards.
AAGAGACAATTGTTCCAGTTTTATCGTCCTCAGTGTTTAATATGCTGAGATATACTGAGAGTTAGTTTTGCTAGTCCTTGTGACTCCCCATGGATCAGCCTTCCCCTGATCCGACTGAGGATATTGGGGCGAGGATAGAGCACAAGGCACACTATTATGTACCTGTGTGTGTTCTGCTCTTCAGAATACACATGTTTGTGTTGACGGCTTTTGCTCTCAGGCTGCAGATTGGGATGAAGGAGTTTGTGCTTTTCCAGTGGACTCTACCCTGTGACGTACCGACCGCATTAAGCTTAAGGTGTTGAACAAATAAACTCCCTGCTATATGCTGTTTACCTGCTGCTCATGGTCATTTTAGAGCAGGATAAAGCACTGAAGCCGCTCCTCGACCTGTAATGATATTGCCTGCTTTCTTTCAGCTTGGGCAGGACGGTCCCCTGGCTGCTGCATCTTTTGCTTCTTTGTTTTGAATTCATGTTAAAAAAGAGAGCTGAAGATGGTGTTTTTGATAAGGGAAGTGTGTGTTTCACAAAATACTTTAAACACGATTGTTATGAAATTGTTATAATGATTTTTCTGTGCACATTTCATGCAGTGGAATGTCAAATTAAAAGTCAAAGGAAAGAACTGCCACTTAGCTTGCGGTTAATGTAATTTGCTTTTTGTTAATTGTTCTTTGTGGAAAAAATTGCCTTAGATGGCATCATTTCATTGCACAGTGTTCAGCAGGGCAGAACAATGGATGCCCAACTCCTGCAGACCTATTTCTTGAATTTTAAAAATACCTTTTTATGGCAGACTTCTCTATGCTGTTATACGTAACAATAGAGTCACTCATTCTTAGTAATGCAAAACATACTTTTGGCGCTTTCTGCCGGTGTCTTTTTATTGTAACATTGCTGCCTGTCATAAGGAGCACGCCGAATGCCCTCAGCATATGTCTTTACTTGTTTTGTACTAAATTACAACTTACATTTTGTTCATTTTCAACCACAATATTGATCTATAGGTAAAAACTGAACATTTCTGAGCACATAAGCTTCAAATGCATGACAATACAGGATTACTCAAACATGAATCAATCAAATCAAAAAACATCTCTGAATAAGATAATGATGATGAAATGGTTATAACATGGTGAAGAGCTCATAAAAGTTTATTTTACATAATATGTTCCCTTTAATGGCATTAGTAAACTATTTGAAGTATTAAATGTAATTGTTGTAAGGTGTCAAATATGAGATATAACACAGATACTAGTTACCCAATTCAGACAAGCCAAAAGAAACACATCTAAAACACTATATTTTGTTTTTTAGCAAAAAGTACATGCTGTCAAAGGTCTGTTATAAGTGCTCTGCGAGTATATTATTATTTATGGTTATGTGACTGCTAAAGGGAGCAATGGGCCAGATAAAAGTGCACTTCTGTGGTCGTCCAGTTACACTGCAGAATACTGATGTGGCCTCACACATACAGCTCACAGTCTGTCAGCAGCACAGCCAGCGCTGCGGGCCTTTAGATCACATTTCCAATTTCTCCATCAAGTGCACAAACACACAAACATTAGAGTGTGCAGGGGATAGAGAGTTCTCTCTGGGCACAAACATCACAGGCACAAACTGGGGAATACCAAACTGTACCAAATCAGAAAACCTAACTCTCAAAGAGAAAGACATTTCCACAATGTCTCCCTGGCATAGATGAATGAAGATAAAAGTACAGATTAGATGTAATTTGTGCTGTTCAGAAATAAAAAACGTGGGTCACTGTGCACCCCTCTGCTATGATTATACAGCCACAGCTCTGTTTTGTTGGAAAAGTGCGCACTTGTAGCCAATAAACAACAGTCAACAATCACCTACTCTATGATTGTAAATAGATAATACACTGTCAAAATGTACTATAACAGAATGGAAACATATGTTCATTAAGCCCTTCATTTTCTACCAGTGTGCCAGAGAACACTGTGTGCCTTGAGGGATTGCCAGGTATGCCTTGAAAAAAAATCTAATTTGCGTTAATGACATCACATAATTATTTAATGTGATCAAAACTGATCAAACTTCTGAACCAAAATCGACGACTAACTCCCAAAAGTCAGACATAGTGACAGACTTGTAGTGTACGTTGTAGTGTACATCAGCATATTTTGACAACATAAAAGTGCGTCACCACTCAAAACCATGCCATCATGTCAGGACGATATTATTACAGACTGATTCTGACTCACAGTTCTCTCTGCATCCGTTAATAAACAAGAAAATGCTGCGCTAACATATGACTGTAGAGCGTAAACAAAGACAGAAAAATGTGGTCTACCAAACACACAGAACCACGGCACAAGGATCTCCACACAGTCACAGGAGCAGTCTCACACCCCAAACCACTCACAGCTGAGGAAACAGATTGAGCCTGTTTGTTTGATGGGACTACGCTCCTTGTGTGTGTTTGCCATGCTTCAGCCAATGGAAAACGAGCATCGTGAGGATCAGTAAGTAGCTAAAGGGGCCCATTTTGATTGGTTATAAATGCTGTTATTATGCAGCGACATGCATGTAAGGGGTGTCGGGAGAGAGCGTGTGAATGCCGATGCGTGTTTGGGTTGTGTTTTGATGCCTCCTCGACAGATGTACACTGAGAGCCCACATGATGAGTGAGGATTCAGAGAGAACAGGTGCTACCGATCTGTCTTTCATGTTGGCACTTGATATATCAGAGCATCCTGCCGCAGCGCTGCCATACACACAGGTTTCCAGACTAGCATATTGTTGTCAGGCATGGTGCACGAGCAATATTGCCCTCGACTCTGTACTTACTTATCCGATTCCAGATTCAAAAATGTATAGGTGAATGGCTTCACTTCAGCACTTTTGAACAGAAGTTAATGGACTTGTTTCTACTAAGTAACACTGCAGTTTACAATGATCAACATGTCAAATTATTATCTGTATGTTCAAGTTTAATTGATTGTCCTCCTGTGGATTAGTCCGTGCTGCGAACAACAGTAGCAATGGTGACGTCCTACATAGACCTGTTTTAAGCCTAGTTTAGACCTGTATAATTCTGTTATAGACCTGGTTTAGCTCTGGTGGTACTCTGTAAGTCAAATAGTTTCTTAGATGGTACATGGTGTGAAAACGTTTGAGATTTTTACAATCTTATAACATGTACTAAATCAGCCCCAGTGTCTCTCGTGTACATTTTACCTGGACTATTATTCACTGCTTCTTTAATTGCCCTTTGGATGTGCTACTTTCCTGAATGGACTTAGACAGACCCATTCTTAATTTGCTTATATTTTGCCATTTGAAAAAGGTTCCAATTTGGTGCTAAGGTGCTAAATAATCGAACTGAAAAATAAATGTTTACAATTTTCATCTTGCACTCTTGCAGGAATGTTTTTTTTGGCGAATCACACAATCACTCATTCACAAAGGAAATGTGGGTGGATGGTCTTGCTCAACAGTCTTTTAATTATTGGAAAGCCCCTCGCTACCCCTAACTGCCATGCGCCACTGTAACTCCAGAGTAGTTGCTCTTGCCTTCTCTGGCCATAAGCTGAGCGCTGCCATCGCTGACTGTTCTTACTGAGGCTTTCGAACAGCAGCGTGCACACAAATTAAGACATCCCACTGTAGATGATGATTACTGCAGTCAGCTCTCCCCCCGAGCCCCATGTTCCTCTTTGTGTTTCCATCCCTCATTTGCTTGCACAAAGCTCAGTCCCATGTTTTTTCTCCTCTCTGTATTCTCACATAGAAAAGTGTCAAGGAACCTCTCATCAGTCAGAGACAGACATACATCCAAATGGCTGCTTTGTCAAAACAAACCCAGACAAACATTATTTTTCAGCCAGAATGGAAAGGGTTAGGGGTAGGGCAGCTAGAAATGCAGCACCTCTGATATTTTTCGGTCTCCCCTGGCTGTGCATACAATGAATTAGCTGGTGTTTTTATGACAATGGATCAATTCATTACTCTGTGCCTCATTCGGGCTGGTTGTGGTCCGTGCCAACAGGAATCAGACTTGTGTCCCATTGGCAGACATGGAGCAAGGTGTTTGCCAAAACAAATAAAGCAGCCAATTACCAGAAAGCAAAGTTGTATCAATCAAAGCCTCGTATCAATCAAACCAGTGGGCTGTGGACATTGCCATCTTCTATTTGAAGTTTGCACCTGAGCTGCATGGTAACATTAAAGTTGAATGCACCACTGAAGCAAGTAGAGAAGTGATAAGTAAAGATTTGTGTGAATACTATACATGGCAAAGGGAATGTGTCTTCACTGAATAAGAAAACAAAATGTATAAATAAAAGCCTCAAGTTGTCATGAAGTTAAATGAATTCAACCAGAAAGATAGTCATGAGCCTGTTTCAGCAAATCATGTGTGATCATTGCCTCTACGATCATAATCCATTCAAATCCAAATGCTCTCTCCCCACCATCATTTCACCATCATGGTGCTACAACCCTTTCCATTATATCGTCAAGCCAGCAGCAGAGCATTCTGCCACCTCAGCCTCTCACTCTCTTCCTTTTCTTCACTACAATATTTAATAAAGTCATACATCTCTATGTTGATATCCAAGCACCAATATTTATCATGGAAGTATTTATTGCTCCTAAAATTGTCACTTATATCGTGCTTTTCTACCATCATGGCACTCAAAGCACTTTACCTCAAGGAACCAGTCACCCAGTCTTGCCCAATTACACAGCTGCAGTATTCACCTGAGATAGCCGCGTCACCTCTCAAACAAACTTTTTGTTCTTTGACTGTTCGTCTCTACTGATTGTTATAAAAGTTTTTGCTACTCTCATGCTTTAGTGTTGTGACACTCGACTAGTTTAGTTTTACTAATATGGTTGTTTTGTGTTAACAGCTACGAGCACATGCGGTGGACATGAATGGAAACCAGGTGGAGAACCCCATAGACCTGTACATCTACGTCATTGACATGAATGACAACCGGCCCGAGTTTCAGAACCAGGTCTACAACGGATCTGTGGCTGAGGGCTCAAAACCAGGTACATAAACAGTTCTGATGTTGTTGTAAATCTGTTACAGCTACAGCAGTTCGGAGAAAACGCTTGTCCTAAATTGTAGAGGTCTCATAATATCCACAGAACAGTTCAAATTCATAAATATGTTCTGGCAAGATATAATATAAGGTCTAATACTTATTTAACTGTGATTAGTGACATGCTGCACTGAAATGAAGCAAAGGATCAAGACCTTGCTGCTAGATGTTATGGTGGGTGGTCCAAAACTTGCTAAAAACGTGTGGTTGCCATGGAAACCTTATAATGAGAGAAATTTGTGATTTAATACCATACAAAAATAAAGTTGTCTGTTCGCTATCTGCAACAACACAGTGTCAAATGCCGCGCTGAAGCTGTGGCTGGCATCAGTGCAGCTTTTTATGGTCTGAGTCACTTAGCGAGCTTTGCAAAACATATAAAAACATACATTAGTGTTGTCAAACGCCTTCAGCGGTGCATAAAACCATTCTGCAGTGCAAAGTGTTTTTACAGAATTGTGTTTCATTTATGTTTAGTTTAGTGTATGTAGCCTACCCAATATTTTGCATGTAATACAGAAACTCTGTTTTGTCCCTGAACAGATATTGTAAAAGCATCTATTCTGGTAAAAATTAGAGCACAGCACATTCTCTGTATCTAACTATAAAGCGTTTTATTCTCTGAGAAGCAGGAAGTGCACCCTTAGCACGTGAATGTTTGTTAGCTTTACCCGGGACGCAATGCTTTAAGTGGAGAAGTGTCAGCATTCTGATTTGCTGTTGTCGACGATGATAGAATTGTAACAATTTTGCGTTTTGCTAATTAAGACTGAATAATCTGTCACCTACTGTATTTAAACATGTGACTTTTTTTCTGCTTCTGCATTGGAACACTGAGAAAACAATTATCACACTTAAAAAACCTTAAAACCTAGATTTATATTTGTTCATATTTTTTCCGCAAAATTTAAAGAATTATCCCTGCCCTCATTAAAAATATGATTTAAATTGTTTACAGTAAAATGGGGCACATTTTTAGATGTGTCATAAGAAGCATCAAGTTTGACAAATATTTGAAGTAGGATCAGATAACCAAAAAAACTCTCACTTAGGACCCTAAGGACATAAATGTCCACAAAAACCTCTACATAAACATCATAGATATTTATACTTTTTTTGACTTTTTTCAAGATTTTCCCAATAGTCAGAGTGCAATGGGGTACATTTTTAGATGTGTCCTAGGAAGGTTCAACTTAGTTTAAATGTTGAAGTTTGTGGCTTTGTAAAACAAATTTCCAGCCTTAGATTACAATCAGCTCAAGGGCGTTCTTCCCAAGGTTATAAACCCTAAGAAACACTGCAAAATTATCTTTATTTAATCCTTCTGTAACTATGGAAATATAATCACATTTTCAGGTATAATTGGTATCATATTTTAGAAAGTTAAATTTGTATTTGTATTGTATTTTTATGCATAACAGGGGAGAAAACATACATTTCAAGTATCCCCCATACATTGAAGAAAAAACATGGTAAAATTCTCAGGAATAAATTCAATCATCGATAAAAATTGGGTTTGGGTTTATTGTTAACACAAAGATATTTAAAAGGGCCCCATTATAATCAATGGGAAAAATAACCAACATTTAACATTTAAAACATATGCCAGTCATGAACAGATTGGAGTGATGAACAGTAAAAATGATAAATGTTCTCTAAAAATGAAACCAAACATGAATATAAATGTGTTGATTTTCTCATTGTTTATATGATAGATTTATATTTGTAAATAAAGGTATTATTTCCAGGGTAATCAGAAGGCTCAATTCAAATCAATAGGAAGGGTGTCTCAGAACTGATTGTAATTTGATGCTACACAAAAACTAAAATAGCTGCAGACTTCAACTTTTGCACAAACGTGTACCCTCTTCGGGCATATATACACATTTTCCCCATTTTGATCTGCCCTCAGTTTTATTAGAGTTATCTAAACGTGTGGGCCCATATTTTCAGTATATGGGAAATCCAAGATTTAAACTGGCATTTAAAGGGTTCATTTTCAAATATGTTTTTTTCTATTAGGGCAGGGATAGATCTTTGGATACAGCATAAAAGTATTAACAAATATTAATCTAGGATGTTTGTATAGATTTTTTTTATGTGGACATTCATGTCCTTAGGGTCCTGTAAGTGTGAGTTGCTGTTTTTTCATTATCTTATCATGTGTGTGTGTGTGTGTGTGTGTGGGTGTGTGTGTGGGTGTGTGTGTGTGTGTGTGGGTGGGTGTATATAGTGTCGGGATGCACCGGTACTCAGAACCACCACTTTTGAGTACCAGCACTTCTCGGAGCGGCCGCGACAGCAAAACTCAAAGATTTGTGAAAAATGCTTATAAACTTGAATATTTAGGATGTTGGAAATGCATTAGGTAAGTGTGCGATACATGTGGACTGCTGTAAAGAGTGTAAAATGAACTTATTCTTCCACGTTTAAAAACAGTAAAATCTCAAGCGTATCCTGTCCAAGAAGCATCAGCACAAAAGCACAACAATAACACGCAATATTTCAGATACACTCATAGTCAATCAGCATAAAGTCACAGTCTTAATGAAAGTATTTTGTTTCACGTTTCTATAAAAGTAATTTGACAGAGTCCAACGAAACCAGCTCTTATTAATGTAAACTCCCTCTGCGGTTTCTTTCAAGACTCCGCCACAGCAAATCTAAAAGCCTTCCTCCCATCTCGCGCCCTGGCACAGAGAGCAGGAGCAGGTCCTGAGAGCGCAGACTGTAGCTGCTGCTGCTCCTCACTTCCATGAGCTGCAGGAGATAATGCGGCAACAACCCAAGAACAGATTTGTGAATTAAAAGGTGTTTCAATCTGCTTTGAGCCAAGAAGGGCCGACCCACCCGGGCATACAGAACACAGTGAAGCACAGTGAAGTTTGCTATGAAAAACAGTGTCCGGTGTTTTTTAAAATTGTTATGAAAATTACGTAGTGTATTATAATAACACAAAATCAGCATTATTTATTTAATTCTATTAAGATGTTTACCGGCCCGAAGGCAGGACAGCCTGAAATGGCGAGAGGGAAGGGAGAGACAATTGCCAAATCAACACCATGGTGGCAGCAATGACACATGTGACATGCCCTAAACCACTGGACCACCAGCGAAGCACCACAAGCGCTTTTTTAATGATAATCATGCTCTTTAATAATATTAAGAAGAAGAATGAAAAGAAGAAGAATAAGAATGTATTCATATAGATTTCACAACAAATAAAAACACAATGCACACAATATATAAGACAAAGAGTTTGTTGTATTTAAGTGTATTTATTCAAATTGTACCTTTTAGAGTAGTTTACACACCATATTTTTACGCCACTAGAGTTGGGACATTGCGAAGTCCCTATAAACGTTGTTTTTTCAGTTTTTCACTGTCGCCCCTCGAGGCAACCGCTGTTGTGATTTTGGGCGTTACAAAAATGAATTGAATGGAATTGAATTGATTAATATGTCTTATAGTGTGACTGTACTACCTTCTCCTTCTTGGACTAACACTTTATACTTTCACTTGAGAAATATTGATTATAAGAGTAACATTCTTGGCTACTCTACCCTTGCCTGGGATTCAGAGTATTCTTTAGGAAGAGTGAGTCTGGCCGCGCCTCGAGTCAAATTCAAAAGAATCAGATGCGTTTATTTCCGTGACGTATGTGAAACAGAGGAATTCATTGGTCATTTTCATTTAGAGTAATTTGTCCATAGAGTTTTGTGGTTTGCTCACTGACGCTGCAAAATCTGCTATGTTTTTTGGTCCCCTTTCTTTTTTCCTCATAAGCAACCGTATGTGTTTTGATATGGACGGACCATGCTTGTCCCTGATTGGCTAATCCCCCTGTCAATCACACCCATCTGAACTCAGGGCAATTACGGAGTGACCAGCCTGATATTGATCTGTATAGAAATACAGCGAGATCTCATTCTGGATTTTCCATGTAAACTCTACCCAACTCTGCACAAATACCATACCATGAAAATTAATGGAGTAACCAACCAGTCATATATTTTGTAGATTCCCAAAAATGTTTCATCTTGACAAAATCATGTTTCACAGAGATTCAACTGTAAAAAACAATTCATATCGTATGAGATCTTCACCATCTTGTTCAGGCCATGTCGTTATCAGATTCCACCGAGCACGGAGACACACACGGAACGAGAGCTGAATGTGCAATGTCTCAACTCTTGTTCTAACAATCAAACCCTGAGGACCCGTGTTTTTCTTCACATATTGTTCCGACTCCAAACTTAAACCTTGGGGGGATTTGTAAACAATATAGAAAAAGGCTTGAGTTTTGCACTGCGAGAGGCTAGCCATGTTCCTCAGTGAAGCGTGAGTGTATGTACCAAAAGCTCTAATTAGCGAAGGCGACCAGACAGACTTTTTTCCTTTCACTTTATTTGTCATTTTTTTTGCTCAATGCACTCTACAATATACATTGGATACCAATTACTGATAGATCATGTTGAGTTTAATTGCAGTGCTCTTCGCAGGAATCAAAATATCAAAATATATGGATTTTAATCAGCAAAAAAATGAATGCATGTTTAGTGTGAGACAACAATGACTGGCAATTTATCATCAAGTCAGGGCTTAAGTGTTTCACAGCAACATGTCTTCATATTTCATAAATATTCATGTTTTAATGTGTGGTAGTTGCACCACTAATTTGGAAGTGATATTTTTTTTCCAACTCCAATAAAAGTTGCTTCCATCAAGTGAATTAAAAAGTGATGGTGTTTAGGGCCTGTTATCGTGGATATTGTATAGACCTTCTGTTGGAGCCACAAGCTGATGGACAAACGTTGATAATGAAGCAGCAGATGACAATTCATTTACAAGTCCTAAACATAAACAGAAAAAACAAGGCCTTGGATTCACATTCAGTTATTAAACATAAAATAATAGGGTGTTAGTAAATCATCAACTAATATCATTCATTGTTATACATAGTGACTGTAGAACTGCAGGGCTACTGTGACCAAAATCCACAAAAACACGAATTGCCTCGGGACAATACACATTTCACAGGTTTCCAACTCCTTCTGAGCAGTAACAGAATGTGACCCTGGTTCTCCTAATCTCCATCATCTCCATGACAGTTGGTGCTCGTCCCACACTGATCAGACGTGTCAGAATATCACAGGCTTCAGATCCACATATCAAAGAGCCTATGAAGTCGTACAGCACAGGACTGCGTTACACTGTTAACGGCATCAAACACGCCTACAGGGAGAGTTCTTATCACGCGCATCCAACGGTTAGTCACCACCTGCTCGTAGCATTGTTGTCTGATAGAAATACACATTTAAGTATGTTCCTGCAAAACCTAATGCAGCATTTATGGGGGCATGAAGTGAACTTGAGTGTCTAGCTGCAATAAACTGCTAAATATGTATTAAAGAGTTTGTTTTAGGTCTGATCTGAATCATTGCAGACATAAATAGAGTATTGTGAGCAAAACCTTTCTTTCTGATCCCAGATTTACAATTTATTCCACCTGCCACATAATTGTAATTCATATTCTCACATCTTATTCTTGATTAAGTTTATCAAGAGTTGTAAGTTTTCATACTGTGTTAACAGGGTAAAATATGATAGAACGCTAGAAAAGATGATGAGAAAAGATGATAGGAAAAGGCCATAGTTCAGAGAAATGACATGCAGAAGTAATGCCCTTTAAGATTTATTTGTGTATAAAGCTGCATCATGAGCAACCATACAAAAACAAAATAAATGAATACTATAAATCAGAGGTTTTGGTTAGATTCAAACATCACTTGTGCAGTGTCTGTGGAACCTTACTGTCTGCAGGGGTCAGTCTTCTAAATCTAAAGTGCGGTTCTTGTGGAAAGAGCAGAGCTACTAGTTTATTAGGTAAGTAATTATATCACATATCCTTACATGTATTACCATCAGTAGAGATTATTTTGTATCCCTGATTGTATGAACATTATTCAGCAATGGCAGGAAATTTCAAAATTTGTCATGAAATCACTCAATTTAAATTTGTTATCTGTCATTTTCAGTGCACCCATAACAACGCACAAACAATACAAACAATAAATGTACAAAGAAAAAGCTATTGTTCTGAAAAATAATTACTTTTGCTCCTTTTCCACAATGTAAACACATTAGTCTCCAATGCTTTGTACACAGTGCTTTTGTTCAACTATTGTCTATAGTTCAATAACGACTGCTTATGCAGCATGCTGCAAGTAAACCCACTGGAATAAAAGTTTACTCGCACAACAAAGATAACATACACAATAATGCACAAAAGGATGTACAAGCAGACAGCCGGCCCAAATTGTTGGCTTCAGTTCCAGTTTATCTATAAGGTCTATACTTAGAGGGAGGGTTTGTAGCTCTTACTGGTTTAAAAAATGATCTAAAATCACAACTGAATCTGGGTTTGCAGTCTTTTACCTACAGCTAGAGGACGTATACAAGTTTTAACCTCCAGAATTCCCTGGCTGAGCTGCAGAGGCTGCACTGATTCATGACTGGGTGCAGGTACTGGGCTTTAGTTAGTGACCATTCAGATCAGAGAGGACGCTATTAGGTTTTAACAAGGGCTGTCATGCCTTAACTCATGTGAATAATCATAGACAATTTACGCATTAATAACTGATTGACACTGATTAATCTTACATCTGTTTTGACAAAACATGCACCTTTAGATAACGCAGGGAAGCTTTACCTGAGTGAAGGAGGAGCAGCGCTGACATCACATGGTCAATATTACACAGGAAATCCAGCAGTCTGACCACACACGCAAGTTTTACTTTCGTCATGGAGCGCATGTTGTTCAACTCCAGATATCTGAGGTGTCTTTAGTTCGTTTCGCAGAGCAAAGCAAAGTCCTACTGCCCGTCGCTGCTCTGCGCTCGTCAACATCAGCTGCTGAGTGAGCTGCTGCTGATGTTCATGAGCGCAGAGCGGTGGAGAGCAGCTCGGGCTGTTCCACGTGGCAGATCAAACCAAAGACCGACAGAGATATGGAGTTGAACAACGTGCGCTCTGTGATGAAAATAAAACTTGTGTGTGAGCACTAAAATGAGATGAAACATTTCACTGAACTATAACAGAACAGAGAACAGAGATTAAAAACCTTTTTTCCAAGGGAGTTTCAAGAATATCAAGGCTTAAATTGTAGCTATATGGGCTTTTAAATAATGTTATGTTATTTAGATTTGTGAGATAAATAGCCTACATTATTTAATTGTATTTAAAAATACTTCTCAAAGTGTTCTTGGTGCGTCCGTTTTGAGGGGGCAGCACTAGACGTTTGGAGAAATGTGCGCACATCACGCTTGACAGACGTGTTTTGAGCAACAAAAATGCCCCGTTTTATTTATCTCTAAATAAAAGAAAGCAGAGTGGGTCAGCCTGCCTCTGTGCCACTCACACACTTCTGCCACGGGTTTAGAACGAGTTGACCTCTTGCGAAATATGCGCTCTGTCCCTCCTTAGTCTCTCCGCGCGCTTCTGTCCTGGTTCGCTTCACGCTCCACTTCTGACCACTCATTTGGTGATATAAAGCATATCTGAAGAATTTGTGTGCATTTGTTTCCTTTCCGCTTTGATCCCAGGCGCTTTTTGTTTTTAATGTGAAACATAAAAGCAGCGGTTCAAGTCAGCTCCGCGCAGAAAGCAGTCTGTGTGTGACGTTGTGCACCCGCAGTGGTAAAAGTGATCCACAGTGACTGAGAAGTAACGTTCTCCTTGAAACGCCTCATTAACCGAAGGGCCAATTCTGCGTTGTCCCACGGCAGACAGGTGACTGCCCTGTCTGCGCAGGAGAAGAGAAGAGAGCTCACAGAGCAGTGAGACTCTGTGTTGTGCCATTTCTTCATAGCTTCATGCACAAACCAAAGAAAGAAAAATAAATGTAATTTAATCTGTTTGATTATTAATGTTATTTCAGGCTAATATGCAATATATATATATATCTTTTTTATTTATCATATCAATTTCTCGAGGCTGTGGGGGGTACGGATACATTTTTCATCTCCTAAGGGGGGCGCACCAGAAAAAGTTTGAGAAGCCCTGAAATAGACATTCAAATAAGGAAATTTTCAAAAGAGTGCTATGCAAGTGATCATGATTAATCACATTTCAAAAGTGTGACTAAGCTGATTAATTTTTTTTATTGAATGACAACAGTAGTTTTAACACACTGTTTTTATCCGGCAACCCAAAAATGAAAAATGAGAGACTCACGGCAGGCTCATTCTGCTTTCTGATTGGATAATCATCTTGAGAACCAAAACACCACATTATAACATCAACAACTTGTTCATCATCTCCAATGATTTTATAATTAAGTTTAAATCAGCATTACAATTGTTAAAAGATAAAATATTGGATTTGAACATGTTTACCATGTGAAACAGGGGTGTCAAACTCATTTTAAGAGGCGGACACATGTTTTAAATCTGAGCTGGTCGGGGGCCGAAACAAGAGGCAGACCTAAAATTCACTAAAATACATTTTCCTTACCCAAAAAATATGTTTTGAAGATTTTAATTGCAAATCAGCTCACCAAACAAACAAAGCTCCGCCTACGTGTTCTCTGTTCATTTATTTGTAGAGGAAAGTCAGAGGAGAAGTAAAGAGTATCCATGTTTATCTATCAGCACGGCTTCAGCAGCAGCGGAGGAGTGTCCATGTAGGAGCTTATGCTGCAGCACATTTTGGTAGTTGTAGTTCAAACAGGTTGTATGCATTTTATTGGCAGGCCATGGATAATACAAATTGGAAATCATCTCAGAGGCCTACAGCAATGATGTTGCAGGTTGACTTGCATGGCTTATAAAGTTTAACGTGAGAATATGCATTTCTAGCGTTTTTCTAGCCTCTTCATTCAAATTTCATTTAATTCATTAATTGTCTCTCTTTGTATTTTTATGCTTAGCTGAGTTTCCTTGGCTACACTTTTGTCAGCCCGTCTTTAGTGATGAATATTGTGATGAACATTGTGTGTTCCTAAGACACTGAGTCTACCAGACATGACCTTTAAACCGCGGTGAGGGAGCTGCCACTCACTCGGATGTGGCCCACAGAATGGTCCAATAGAATAAAAGCACCAGGTCTCTGATTAAGACTGACCTGGTTGGACCTTTGCAATTTACGCACCTGTTGATTGTTAACCTTTGTGTAACTTCCCACAGCGTACCTTACTAGTTGAGCAGGAACACATTGTATAAAGGAAAAACACAGAGGTGGGTGTATCTTAAAAGTGTTTCATAACTTCAAAAGAGGAGGAAATAGTCAGATTCATGTTACTTTAATTAACAATTAATACATTTGTTTGGGCATTAAAAAAGGCAACATTCAATACAAAGTGGAAACATTCTAAACCATTGTTTCTCAAATTTAGGGTCGTGACCCAAACATGGGTGCCCCGCACATAGAGCACTAGGACTGACCCACACTCTGTCCACGCAGCAAAAATGTAATTACGTTTTCAATAAAATGTGTTTTTGTAATGCCCAAAATCACACCAGCAGTTGCTTTGACGGGCGATAGTGAAAAGCAGATTAAACAAGGAAAATAGTAAATGTCCTAGCATCCCCTGTCCTTAGACCCTCCTTCTCTGCAAGGAAAAACTACAAAACCCTTTGGGAGAAAGTAGAGACCTCGAGGAGAACCAAAGTGAAGGAGAGATCCTACTCTCACAGACGGACTGGTTTAAATTTGCAGATAGACTTTGGGGCCAGCAAAAAATGCTGTCTAGCTATCGAGAGGGTTTGAGAACCACTGTTCTAAACAAAGAGGAATACAATAAAATACAATATTACAGACATTATTTACAGAGAACATGTATTAAGTGAAGTGAACTTATCAGTTCTGCCCATTTTGAAGAATTCGCCGTGGTTACAGAAATACATTTCTCAATCATTCTGGCATTGCAGAGACTAGGTGGTAACTAATGTCCATGATGCAGCTGTTTTCAGTCTAAAAAACATTTACAGTATGTCAAACTTAAAATTCAGCTAAATGTTTTTATAACTTAGAGGTTTATAAAGTTTCAGAAACAGATTTTAAATTAAATTACAGTTCTTATTCCGATTACTTACACAGAGCTGATGACAACATATTTAGATTTACATTTTTTAACTCTATGGAAAAAATTTAAAGAAACTGCACTTCCGGAACCACGTGGTGGGCTGTCACTGTTGAGCTTCAAAATGGTGGGTTTTAAGAACAATTTAGATTTGTTTAAGAATAGTATACAGCGATTGACGTCCGGTTGGTCGTTAGCGTGGACGCAGGCTCACTCCGTTACTGTCGAGATTTACCCTGAAAAATACAGTTTTACCTACTAAATCCCAAGAAACGATGAGCAAAATAGGAGCAAACACGGAAAACTCAAGACTGGTAACGCTACTGGGAACAAAACAAACAAAGCTGAAGGCATTTGTGGAAAGCAGTCCACCTCACAAGCTAACGAGGCTAACTTGGCTAACATAGCTAACAGGTCCGAATCAGCAGCCGACAGCCAGATCCGCGCCGGAAAACAGAGCCCTGTCCCTGACGTGGAGCCTCCAGGCTCGCACCTGTCGGCAGATTACCTATAACCATATCTATGCTGCTATGTGTTAATTTGAAATATCAATGCAATTGCTGGTAGCAGACGTGAGAGAGGCGACTGGTGCGGCCGTGCATGCTCAGATGCGTGCTCAACTGGGATCCAAGGAGTCAGATGCGGCAGGAGCAGAGTTGACAGAGGTGGTTAACGCGGCCCTGCATGCTCAATTTGGACCAGACATAAGTCAACCGCAGCAGGAGCGGAGGTGACAGAAGTGGTCAACTCGGCCCTATGTGATCAAACTGGATCCAACATAAATGAGTCAAATATTGAATATTCAAAATGTTGACACTTTTCTTGAGAAGGTCATTCCGGAACTAGTTTTAGGCTCAGGAGTTGCTGTCGGCCCCCATCACAATAGAACGAGCCCATCCCCTGGTCCAAAAAAGACCAGCTGATGACAAACCACGTGGCCTGATTATGAAGTTTCTCAATCATCATGTGAAGGGGTGCGTCATGAAGGCTGCAAAGGCTAAAGGAGACCTCCAGTACAAAGGCAAACAAGTGTTCTTCGCCCCGGATAGTCCATATGAGATTCGTCAATGGCGAGAAGAGCTTCGTCACATTTGTGGAATTCCGAAAGAGAAGGCTGAGACAGGGGTTTTCTTTCCCATCGACTTTTCTGGTGACTTTCGAAGGTAAAAAAACACGTGCCCAGAACACCAGGAGAGGCGGAGTTGCTCCTCAGGATGATGCAAAAACACGGAGAACTGAACAGCGATAAGAGTTGGATTTCTCGGCATGGGGTATGTGAGTTCAGACTGTGGTCACATGATGATACATTTCTGTTGATTTGAGACTGATGATAGTAATGGGATATGTTTGTTTTCGACATCAGACTTTCTTTTCCATGTTGGCTGTCTGCTTTAGTACATAACTCTGTGTTCAGTTACACGCACTCATCAGAGTGCCAAATGTGGGAGTTTGGGTTTGTGGGAAAATGGGAAAATATGTGCAGAGGGCTGCGGGGGGCGTGGAGGACTGGGGAGGTGGTGTGTCCAGTTCTTTGTAAGGACTGGAGTCAGGGGCCGCCGGGAGCGTCCCTTCATTAGGATAGGACTTCCCCTCCCTCGTTTGACTTCCTTCACTCTTTTTCTCTGTTTTCTTTTCACCTGTTTTTGTTTTTCTCGTATTTGTATGTTGTGTTCGTCCAGAGAATATGGGACATACGTAAATTGAAAATGGTGAAATCATACCAATGGCATCAGCAGTAAAAAAAAAAAATAATAGATCTGTCATTCACTAGTTATAATTTTGTTTTTTATCATTTATCATTTATTATTATTTTATTTTATTTTTTTATTGGAAGCCATGCTTTGTTTTATTTTGCTCTTCGTGACATGTTCTCTCTGTTTTGGTTTTGTTTTTTGACAAAATTGATCAAAAATTGCATCAAAATTGATCAAAATTGATCAAAATTGATCAAAATGAAATTTAAAGAAATAAACGTAAAGAATAGTATACAGCAGTGAGTCTGTGCACTATTTAGCAGCCAGAAGGCTGCTAAATACAGCTTTTAAAATATGACGTATTGAAACAAAAGTAGTTCTACAAAAACTATTTATATAAAATCTGTTTATTTATTTTGAGGGTACAGTGGCCTATGTAACCCCAAGTACATAAGACATAAAATTACATTTGTTGCTTTGGCTTTCACTTTTGAGCGATTATACATTTAGTTGTAAGTCTTTTTGCCGTAAATTCAGCCATTTCATATTAAGTTTTTCCAGCACTACCTCCCTGATGCCTACTGGTGCATCTGACCTAATTGGAAATCATTTGTTGACTGTAGCGGCGCAGCATTTGGATCGCCGACAGCTCCCACCAGTCAGCTGTCATCTGAGCCACATTTTCAGCTCCAGCGGTTTTGGTGGAAAAGCAATGAGTATTTGGAATTAGTGATGAAATTTGAAGCGTATTAAACAGGCTTTGAGATTAACCCTTTATCTCTGGCCTATTATCTAATCATGGATCGAGAAATAGTCATCTGCAATTTCACTGATTATTTCTTTAGTTGTTTTGGGAGTTTGAGTGGTTTGAAATTGAAAAAAGAGACTACTGTTAGCCCATCCAAGCTCACAGGGATGGTGCCAGCAAGACCTCATTATGGCAATAGGGACACCTGAATGTGACAGTTCATGAGGAACCCAATGATCATAAGTCCTACGTTCTGAATGCAAATGGACCCGTCTCCTAATGCATGCATGCTGATTTAGCAAATATGCCCTGAAACAACACTATTCACTATACTCACTTACACCCAAATTTAGTCTCAAATTCATGTAATCATGTAACTTCTTGAGAAACAAAGCTTTGAAAAAACTTGCAAATAACTGTTAGTGGTTTAATTACTTATTAAGTATTATAAGATGTTGACATTATTGAATATCTCAATATTTTTTTCCGAGAACCCTGATAATGACAATCAGACAATATGTCAATCCAACAGAAATGATTAGTTTATTAGTTAGTATTTGAGACAGGGACAGTGTACAGGAGAATGTGTTAAACATGTCTTCATCAGTTTGATTTAATTAGCAGACAAATGTCTGTCAAATGATTCACAAAAGTTCAGAAATATCACCATATACCCTTATTTGAACACGTTTTTCCATTTTCATTTGTAAGCCGCTCTTTTTGTGGCATTATTTTACTATAAACAATATACTCGATATTCAAAATTTGCATACACTGAAAAAAATATAAACGCAACATATTTTTGTTCATGATATTATCTAAATTTTTATATATTCACCACCTTTAATTATCACTATTACTGTTAATAATACTGCAGTGATAGTTACTTGCCATGCCATACACAATATGATATTGTTATAGCTGTATTTGTTTGGATACATTGTCAATAAGCAACATTTTTGGATGTTGATTTTAACATTGAAACATTGTAATCCAATAAAAAATGAAGCAGCATTTTCCAGTGGAGGCATTCACACTTCCCCCGTTATTCCTGGATTACACGGGCCGAAAATCATCTATCGGCGGCAGTAATGCAGTTTAAATACCTAAAACTACCTACATTAGTTGCAGAAGAAGGTTTTAGAACTTTAAATGGTATAAACCTCATCGATAAGGGATGGCTGACGAACAGTGGAAAGAGCATAATAAACATGGCAGCAGGGGAAGAACTTTTGTTTTCAACAGTTCGATCTGCTCAACACAAAAAATAAACTGTCAGCATCTTCGTGAATCAGAGGAGCGTGGATTTGCAACTAAACAAAGACTCCGGACAGCACAGACTGATATCGGGCAGGTGAGATGTTTTCATACACATCGGTATCTCTTACCGTTCAGGATAACTGTCGCAGTATTTCATTTTCGGCTCTCATAGAAAGCAGTTCTTTGGTTTCCGTGTCAGGCCAATTCCCATTGTGTGTTTAATAAAAGAAAAACAGTTATGTTGGATGGCTCTACTGTAGCCTGTAATCCACTGTGCAGCTGTATCTTGT
Source organism: Chaenogobius annularis (assembly GCA_015082035.1). Lineage (NCBI taxonomy): Eukaryota > Metazoa > Chordata > Actinopteri > Gobiiformes > Gobiidae > Chaenogobius > Chaenogobius annularis. The sequence continues at coordinate 930,816 of BJKM01000163.1, read as the reverse complement.
GTGAAGACGGCAACTGTTAAAAACGTCATCACGGCACGCCGGTTGCCCTGGGAATAGTAGGGACCACGTACAAGACAGTACCGGCAGTTTTACGGCTTTATTTTCATCTAGGCCGCCCGGCACTAATCTCGGCTATTTTACTAGGTCTTGACCCGGGATATTGCCAGATAAAAAATGCAGGGAATTCAGTTACGACTTTATTCACACATGTTCCTGCTCTGGCAAAATGCCAGGTAAATTCCCGGGTCAGGGTGCATGTGTGAATGGGGCTATACATAAGTCAAACACAAAGACATAACAAAGACAGCTGTAGCCAATGGTAAAGATGTTTTTACATGTCATCAAATGCAAAGGTCTGCTCTTCTTGCTTCCGCTCATTTGAGAGTGTTAAGGCTGCACTGTGCGGGGAGTTGACATATTCGCATGGCCACAGCAGTGCTCTGTAAATGGCTGACTGATGGAGAGTGACATTTTCACACAGCCTTCGGAGACTGGGCAATCTCTCCTCTTTCCAATACAAAGTGCTCCTAATTGCTCACACGCATTAGTGAGCCCTGCTGACAAACTCTGCAAATCAATACTGCTGCTGACACTGGAGCAAGCGCACTTTGTTCTGGTTCTGCAATTTATTGGACAAAATTTTTTATCTATAATAACTAATGTCTTGGCTAGATGTGTGTGCTCTAGCCATAGTTGTTTACATAGGCTTAATTTATTTTCCACTTTCCTGTAATCACATATATTCTCTTCTTGTCACAATATTCACTTGTTTATTTAATGTGTTCAGTTATATTGTACGACGGAGTATAAGGGCCAACCCACATTTTAAAACATTGCAGCACTACGAGAATAAACTCGTAACTTAGCGAGAATAAACTCGTAAATTAACAAGAATGAACTCGTAGTCAAAATGGCTTGGATGAGTTAAAAGTTAACACAGTGTGGAGTGAAGTTCAGTGATACGACAGAGTATATGGGCCATCCCAAATTTTAAAAATGGGGGGCACTACGAGAATAAACTCATAAATTAACTAGAAGAAACTCGTAAATTGACGGGAATAAACTCGTTAAGTAACGAGAATAAATTTGTAAATTAACGAGAATGAACTCGTAGACAAAATGGCTTGGATGAGTTTTAAGTTAACACAAAAGCCCACAATAGATATCTAACTTTATAATGTGGGCCTTTTGGACGTCACAAATAATCATTTCCCCCGTGCAGTGCCCGTGCCGGCCAGTGCCTCAGCTCGGGCACTGGGCAGGACACAGACCAGTGTCCAGACCCTGTACTTCGGACCCATAAACTCTGTGTATTGGACAAACTTATAAGCATTTGTAGACAAACAGTGTGCAGTTAGAGGATGTTCATTTGTTGTTCATTTTTTGGCAAATTTAAAGCCACCTCCACAGTTGGGGATATGTATGTAAAATACGTACTCTGGTGTTGGGTGCATGTGTGTTGTTGTGGCTGCGCTCATGCATGGCATGTGAGCACTATATGTTTATTAGCTATAGATATCCCCTCATTGTAGTTATCAGCCTGGGCTACATGGGTGTGTTAGGCTGTAGTTGTGTTACTCAGCTGTAAAGAGTGTGGAATGGCTTGTATGGATGATGGCTGTCTTGTGCGTAAAACATTGCTAACAAACATGAACACAATTTGTGCCATTCATCTTCTTCCACCAGACAAATTGGTGCATGCCCCAAAAAATTATCACCACCAACCACCACGATGCTGTCCAGTGTGGGCTGGTGTTTTACCAAGTTTGTGCCAAAAGGTTAGAATCGGTGAGTAAAACTGAGGGCTCTCCAGTGCACCACGGCTCCTCGCGCCGCTACAGGGGCTGTAGTAAAATCCACAATGAGCTTGTAAGAGAAAACAAAGCAATAGAGCAGCGGCATGTGTGAACTATAACACCGAGGCTCCTCCACCTGTCTGCGGGCGGCTGTGGCACGGAGCACGGCTGGTCCACTACGGCTACGCCATGGAGAAAGTAAAGGGTTGATCCAACAGTTTGTGAATGATGCGGAACAGGAAAGCTGCTGCTGAACTGCAGAGGCGATCTGTCTTGCTTTTATGTAGTTCTAAGCTGTTTACTCATACTTCTTTTGCGTCCTGGCCGTGGGGATTGCCCACGTCACTTTGAATCGAAACATTGACACCGGCGCCTAAATGTTTAAATGTTGACTTTATTTCACAACACAGATTCAGACATACTGAAAATCTGGCAGGTTTGAAAGGGGGATGATAGAAGTTTTTCGCTTTTTCTTAATGCACGCCCCCACACAACTCCACTTATAGATCATTACAACAATAGTACCGTACAATACCGGCAACATACAACGACACAAGACAACGACACTCTTTTCATTACTTTTTTGTCACCGCTTTATAAAACATTACTTTTTTTTATAAAACAAACTGTTTAAGATTTAAACCATTTTTAATTTCCTCAGTTTGCCCATTCCACAAAGTGACCCCCCATACTGAAATACAGAGATTTGAAGGTGCAGTAGTTTATGGATACCTCTTTGTGATGAGCATCTCTTTCTAAAAATAGACTGAATCTTAGCTGGAAGAGAGGTTTGTAATGCCCTAAACGTAAGTTGAGCAGTTTGTAATGTAAAATCATATCATTTTAATTCAACTTTTTCAGAAATAGCTGAATTGTATGACCTTTATAGGGAACTTTGTAGACAATCATATTTGCCCTTTTCCAGAGAGTAATTAAGTTCATCCCAAACGTCTCAACAATAATTAGAATATGACTGATATAGTAAAAGTAATGCATTTACAGAAGTTCATGACTACATCTCTCAACACATTTAGCAACTTTTGAATGTAAATAACTTATGTAGGGTTTCCGGGAAATTTGTTGACATAAAGCCACACTCAAAAACACATTTTGTTTGACTCTTTCAATAATTGTATCAGCAATATTTAATTATCAGTTTTTAGATTTCCAAATTGCTTCTTCAAAAAGTTTCTTCAACTGTAATAATTTAATTACTATAAACCTGTTTTAATTATATTTGTGTAATCTGCAAAGAGTACAAACTATACACATGACATTTATCTAAAAAGACTACGGTAATTCAAGACATTTTGAAACAATTATTTTATTGTTTCAGTAAAAGGCTACCTCCAAATATAGAAACTAATAAAAGTCTGGATGCCTGTCCAAAAAAATCACCACAGGAAAAAAAGGGTCACACCGCCTTTAGCTTTGATTACAGCACATTCACTGTGGCAATAAGCTTCTGCAATATTAAAAGATTTATTTCCATCCAGTGCATTATTTTTCACAAATTGATCTTGTATTGATGATGTGAGAGAGTGACCACTGCACAAAGCTTCCTCCAGCTCATCCCAAGCTCGTCACTGAGCTTCAGATCTGTAGTAGATTAGTTTCTGCTTCTCCTTAGATGTTTTCGCTGCTTGATGCCAATGATTTGTCCCTTCTCAAACGCAGACATATTTTCCATGACCACAGGACTTGTCTTTCCACATGGTTGTTTCTGAAATGAAAACCCATTCACTGCATCACTTTATTTAAATACCATGTTGCAGCTGAAAGATCTTCACCCATGCAGCAGTTCTGCAGTAGGAGGCTCGTACCTACTGTATTTGCTTAGTTGAATCCTAGTGAAGACTTCTTTGACAGGCAGTGTATTTTGAATAAGTATTTCTTATTGTAGTGAACCACATACTACTTATATTCCACTTAAACATGTTGATGATCTGTATGTGGACCCAAACCCCTTTTACTCTCTCTGCCAGAACCTTTGAGCTGTCTGCCTTTATGGCCACTATTTATCTGTGATTTTAAGACAAAAAGGAGAGCACACAGGAGGATTAAGGCATCCACTGTGCACTGAAGGTTGAAATAATGGCTGGTGAAAATGGCACAGGACTGCTCATTACCAAATGCAACTGGAAAATCTCTGAAATTCTTTTCTCCTCACAGTAGAAAATATATCTGAAAAATCTGAGGTCATCTGTGAATTTAGAACTTTTAAAGTATGTATTTTAAACTTTAAACCAAAGACATATCACTGCAGTTTTATTATTTTAACATCATCTGAATGTGTTGAAACTAATATTTTGAATTGTTTGAGTGAAAGACCATCTATGTATTTTATATGGAGGGATTTTTTGTAGAGTGATTTCACCTACACTATTTGGTTTGAACTCTGCTCTGTGGTCTTAAAAAACGAGGCAGACTCAACCTAGTGTTGTCACAAGGCACGCCTTTTTGTCATGACAAAAGTGTGACAACCCCAGGTAAAGTCAGGTGTGAAAACAAAAGTTTAGGACCAAACTTTGTATTAGAACATAGAACAAATTCTTCTCTGCTCTGTCCACAGGCTCCTCTGTGATGCAGGTTACAGCCAGTGATGCTGACGACTCCACCACAGCCAACGGCATGGTCCGCTACCGCATCCTGTCCCAGAGCCCCCACAGCCCCATCCCAAACATGTTCACCATCAACAGTGAGACGGGGGACATCGTGACGGTGGCAGCCGGCTTGGACAGAGAGGTCAGTTATATTTAAATAACTTTTCTGGTTTAATATTACAATGACAACTGACAGCAAAAATGCTTTACATTTTAATTCATACTATGGTTTACAAAAAGTGCAGAAATGTACAATTTACAAGTAAACCGTCAGAACCAAATATTCAACAGGTGATACTTGGTATGAAACAGTTTAGAACCACTGCTTTATAGAAACTTATTTTTGCATGACCTCTAACACGTTCTCTACATGTCTGTTTATACTGGGTTGCAAAGACAAAAGAGTCCCAGCATTTTTTTTACTGATGTTTCATTTGGTTGCTCTTTCCACCTGGACAACTTGTTCCAGTTATTTTGCTTTTAGTTGGTTCTCACACTTTGTTTCATAATATACTGTAGATCTTGCTTTCAAATTGCATACCCTAATTTCCGAAATTAAAATGCATTTAGTTAACAGGAATTTGTTTTTTTGGTCGAAGTTATTAAAAGATGCTCCCACAGTCAATTTGTTCCAACAGTTTTCTCAAGAGCCAGCAAATTAATTAGTCCACAAATAATCCTCTCTCCACCGATCAACTAAAGCTTGACAATCCATGCTCAATAACAAGTGCTTATTCTTTTAATTACAACAAACGTGTGCACGGTGCATTATTTTCATTTTAAGCTGTGAATGTCTGATGTTGGTTTTGTTATGATTTTTCATAAGCTTTATTGGACAGGACAGGCATAGCATGAAATGGAGCAGGGAGGACATTCAGCAAATGGCCGAGAATCAAACTCTCGACTAAGCCCTGGGAGGGAAAGATGGCGCTCAATTCAAGTCAATGGCGTGTACTCATTGGCGCATGTGACCAAAAAATCTCTTTCTTCCGCATTACTCCCTGAATAGGGGCTAGCGCCTCCCACCGTTGTGACGACATCGCCGTGACGCTTTGGCAATGGGAGCGAGCAGATTGCGTGAAAGACTGAGGACAGTCAGCGCAGACTTTTGGAATGTGTCGACTTAAAATGTATAATGATGAATTGTTATATCTATCTATAAATCTAAAGGTATCATGTTGGAAAGGTCTGATATTTAAGATAATTACAACAAATGTTAAGATGAAATTACATTTGCCCATTTAGAGGTCCTAATATCGTCGCCCAGGTCACTTTCTTTATTGTATTTGGTTTGGTTTATGTTTGTTATTGACGTTTCACTTATTCATTTACACAATATAACGTGGCCTAAATGTACTGATTTCTTGCCACTGTTTGCTGTGCGATTTATATCAAACCAGAAGAAATATAAAACATTCTCTGTTACATAATGGAGTTATGCAATGGAGTTTAATTGTATTCAATTCTCTCTTGTCTTTTTTGTATCATGTCAATCGTTAATAAATGCAATACACATATTTTTGTAATTTATTTAATAGGAGTAATGCACATGAATAAATATGTCTGATTATAGCTACAACTCTAATTTGATCTGCAGTCCTTTAGGCAGGTAACAAAACAATACAACATACAAAGAGAAAATTAATATAATACAAGGAAATGTTAAATAGTACATTTCATGGCAAACTGACTGGTTTGATTGTTGCCATAGTTTGAGTTGAGTTTTAAAGCTATAATGCAGGACACTCCCTTATGAAGAGGAGGCTTCTTCTTTGTACTGTTTATTGTCATTACTTGTCAGTATTTATGTTGAGTAAGTGTGAAAGATACAAGACAAGAGAAAGAAAAGAAAATCAGGGAAAAACATCTTTGCACACCATGACGCCATAATATCTGAGACCCTGTCCATTCGTTTCCTCTCCCGAAGAATGGAGGCGCATTGCAGAAGCCATCAGGGGGAATCATTGCAGTTTGTACCTCTTTTCCAAGTGATTTTTATAGCCTAGTACCAAAAGTTGTTTACGTTAGAACATAATTGACACGTTTGCTAAATCAACATAATCCATGGAAATCCATGACATTCATATAGAAAACAAGCGTGTGCTTTGATGTTTAAACACAGCACACTTCATTATCAAATACAACCTCAAATTTAGTCTCAGCTGCCCATGTGAGTACACGACTGTCACTTTTAAATACGTTTACATTTATATATGTAAGATCTTACCCATGGCACCAGATTATATATTAATTTTTGGTAATTATTTTTGATTGCACATAATAAAAACATCACATTCTTTCCCCTTTCTTTTTCTAGTTTTCCTTGGTCGGTGTATAACTTAACCTGAAGAAAACACAACACAGAAAATAGTGGTTTATTTGCAGAAGGCATGAGCTGTGAAATCATAGAATATCGTTCTCAATGCATCTTTTTGTGTAGCTAAACGTTAGCTAGTGTTAACTGTGTTATTGTTAATTTACACTTCATATTGAATTATGGGTTAAAATGTGAGAAATGACATAAAACACAACTTACATGTATCGTTAGTCTCGTCATGTCCACTTTCTTCTGCTTCTGTTTTGTTTTCGTCTGACAGGTGCTCTTCTGAGGCTCGTTCACAAGGGTTGCGTGCGCGGCCAGTGCGCGGCGCGGCCAGTGCGCGGCCAGTGCGCGGCCAGTGCGCGGCCAGTGCGCGGCCAGTGCGCGGCCAGTGCGCGGCCAGTGCGCGGCCAGTGCGCGGCCAGTGCGCGTACACCGTTCACTGTGACGTTGAAAATAAAAATTTTAAGGATTTTAGAAATGGTAAAAGAGTGAAATTCCTTCTATTTTATTTGTAGACTCAAAATAATTTTGCACTTTCAGTAATTTTAGAGGCCGAACTCTTTAAATGGTCTGGCCGTGAGGCTGCAGTCCCGCGTAGTGGCCTAGTGGCTACTCATTTTGGATCGCGGGCAGAGCTAATAGATCCATGCTTACGAAGCACAAAACATGGCATATGTGCTGCTTCTTAAAACACTCAACCACCAGACAGCACCTGTTATTATTGTAACTGTTATTATTCTGGTTTACCGCTCTACCATTGGTGCATTTTATCATTTATATATTTTTATGAAAAGACAATTTGAACATTTTGATTTTGTCCCTCATTTTTTTTACTATTATTTCTTTTGCTGTTTGAAAATACAAGATGTGCATATTGTCATATATACTTGTTATAAATATGATATTACCTCTACCCCCATTAATATTATGAAGACTACTATTATTTTGAAGTAACAACGCACTTCACTAATTTATGTTTACTTTACCCACCCCTATGTGCCGTGCTGTTTGTAAGCATGTGGGCTGGTTTCCATCCCACTCTGTGCATATGTGGAGTGTGTATTTTCCAGCTTGTATATTCCACTAATAAGCAAGGTCGTGCAGGGTCAGCATTTGTTGATTCCCAGCTGCATCAGATGACTGTGGGCTGTAATGTTTTATGGCACGCTGCAAGTTGGCCAACCTACATTCAGAATAAACACAGAAGTAGTCCATGTCGCTGTACAGCAAAAAAAAAATAAGCAAAAGCCACACCGCTTGCACAAAGAGGTGTTTTCTTATTTGTTTGCATTTTCTTTTTTTTTCTTTTTTTACCATTAGGTTTCTCAATGGCCCAAACAATTAACATCACACACAGTTTTCAATTAATTCATATTGTATTATTATTATTATATTGATTTATTTTTTTCTTTCTAGATCAAAAGTATGTTTAAACTATTTACTAAACTGGGACTAAACCAGGGTTAAACCTAAAATAAAAGATAATATAAGATCTAACCCCAGAACTTACCCCTAGAGGTTGTGAAAATCATTTTTTTTTTTTTCAAAATGAATTTGTCAACCTACACAATACATGCTTTTAATCATTGTCATTTAACAGAAGTGAAAGTGTCAAATTTCTTCCACCAAAGTCTGAACTCTGTAACCACATCACAGACTTTTAATGACAGAAGACTGGCTGTGGACCTCAATTAAAACGATATCATTGACAATTAGAAATGACTGAATCTTGATCTAAGTCGATAAACTGCCCAGCGCTTGTGTGATGTCACGAGGCTCTTGAAATGCAGTGGCAGAGTTTAGCCATAGTTGGCAGTAGATGCTCCTTTTCAGTTTTAGACCACAACACTGCAAATTTACCTAGTTGGCAAAAAATGGCAAAAGACTGACTCACTGGTAACAGTAGAGAATGCTACTAAAATGCCATGTGCACAGTTAAGTTGCATAAAAGTTGATTTTGTGTTTAGTCCTACTTTAAAAATGCTATGTGTAGTGTCTGCCACCAGCTTGTCTTCATTGAGATGACATTGCTTTGTCTGGAATAAACAATATGGCATTATACTTATAGCGCCATGAAGACAAGCCTTTGATGCCACCTGACCAAGTTAAAGGTCCGAACTCAGGGGGGTAACTGTAAGAGCATGTATGTTTAAGCACTAAAAACATCTGTAAGTGAATAATGCAAGACAGATAAGTTAATGCCCTATCCACATCACACACACACACACACACACACACACACACACACTACTATTCCCAACACAATCCTTTTGTATTCAAACTGCTCTGGAGAGGAGCCCACATACTGTAAGTGTGTTGGGTGCCGGCCCGTTGAAGAGAGCAGGGGACAGCTCATTAATCTAGAGGACAGAGCCAGCCTGGTCCCACCTGCCTCTGATCGTTCCGCTAAAACTGGGGCACACCTGGGAGCTAACCCACCTGCAGCTGTGCACACACGCACACACACACACACACACACATTCACACATATACACACACAAAAACATATGTTGAGTTTTCTCCCTTTGCAGGGACATTATGTAGATTTACATACATTTCCTGGAGATGGATTCTAACTAAGTGCATATGAAAGGTTAGACAACTACTTTCACCAAAACATGCTTTACACAATTATATTTTACATTATATTTTACCAAAAACACTGCCTTTTTTTTCTAGTTTGAATGTTGTTTTCCATGGTTGGACATGAGCAGCAGATGCAACATACATAGAGACCTAGCAACAACGCTGTAAACAAGAGCCAAAACCATTAGTATTTTGTTGCCAAATGAAAATATATAAAACACTTTTATAGTCTTAAAAGAATGTTTAAACTGTCAAACAGACACAAAAAGTTTGTATTATATCTGAAATTTAAACCATGTTGCTGATCTAATACTAAAAGATCACAGGTCCCCCATGATGTTACAGTGTATACAGATTTTAGTCCCCACAGTGTGATAAATACCCACACACGCATACATGCAACTAAGGCTCATGCTCCACAACCCTGACTGAGAGGGCTGTCTGTTTTGTATCTTATAATGTGCTACCCAAGAACTGTACAAACCAACAGTAATGCACTTCAGATTTAGGATTTTGCCTTAGATTTAGGTTTTACTGTAAAGTAGTTTTCCTTTGCATTGATGGAAGTTGACAAATATAACACACATGCTGAGTACACATGACATCGCAACATTCTGAACATCCTCTTCAAACTTTTTATTGTCTGTACAACTTCACCAGACATTGTTTTAGCCCTAGGCTTTTCCTGTTTTAAGATAGATGTTGGTCTTTGCCAAATGGTGGCTTGTAGGTATTTACGATTCATATACATTATTCTAAGTATTTTACCAAGGCTATTTCTAAATTTGTTTTTCCCCAAGTCAAGATGGTGTTGTCGCTGGATTAGCAAAACATTAGGAAACAACCAAGACAAAAAACGTACCTTAGATTTTCTACCGCTCATTCTCTCCGTTTTACTTTCTGTCTTTTTAGCTCATCTCACTGCAATTACAATATTCATGCGCTAATTAAGAGGTGAGGCGGACCTGTGCTGTGGAGGAGACCAGTGGGTGTGCAGAGGTTATAGCCTGCTAGCATTTTCTTCTGACACCCCTGAATACCAATTACACTTTTTACCCACAGTCTGCCGAGCCTGTCCCTGCGTCACCTCACACGTCTCCTGCCCAAGGGCTACGTACACACCGCGCACAAACATCATGCCTTTAAGAGGATGTGTCTGGCTTCTGCGTCAGGAGGCATGATGATATGTCGAGCAAGGCACTTTTTAAATTAGGAGTGGTGGAGTGGATAGCACATATGCCACATATGCCTGCTGTATAGGGAAGGCTGCAGCGCTGAGTTCGAATCTCACTTCCGACAATGTGCTGCATGTCATTGCCCGATCTCATTCTCATTCCACACGACACAGTCCTGTAAAATAGAAACTACAAGCCAAAAAGACAAACAGACAAGCAATGTCCTTTTACCTGAGTAATATATTTTAGAGTGTATAACAGTTCTCTTAAGAGTTAAAGTTGTGGTTCCTCTTCCCACTGCTCAGGTCACTGGTTGAAGAATGGGTCAAATGCAGAGAACCTAAGCCTAACCTTGACCTGCCTACATATAACCTAGCACATTTGCATTTGAGCAGGATGATACTTGTAAAGGGCCTAAGTGAGAAAAACTTTATGTTGTCAATATTACATGATTTGAACATCTGTGTTTCTTGCTCTTTCAGATTTAATTTTCAGATTTTTCACTTTTTTGTGAAATGTTTTGCCCTGTTTTCCAATTAATTAAACTTAAAATTATAAATCAGATTTTTGGTCCAGAAAGTTGAGTATTAGTTTCCACAAATAGTTTTTTTTACGTGAAGTTTAGTGATATGACGGAGTATATGGGCCATCCCAAATTAAAAAAATGGGGGGCACTACGAGAATAAACTCATAAATTAACTAGAAGAAACTCGTAAATTGACGGGAATAAACTCGTTAAGTAACGAGAATAAATTTGTAAATTAACGAGAATAAACTCGTAGACAAAATGGCTTGGATGAGTTTTAAGTTAACACAAAAGCCCACAATAAGATAATCGAACTTTATAATGTGGGCCTTTTGGACGTCACAAATAATCATTTCCCCCGTGCAGTGCCGTGCCGCCCAGTGCGTCAGCTCCTGGGCACTGGGCAGGACACAGACCAGTGCTCCAGACCCTGTACTTCGGACCCATAAACTCTCTGTTATTGGACAAACTTATAAGCATTTGTAGACAAACAGTGTGCAGTTAGGATGTTCATTTGTGTTCATTTTTTGGCAAATTTAAGCCACCTCACACTTGGATATGTGTGTAAAATGACGTACTCTGGTGTTGGGTGCATGTGTGTTGTTGTGGCTGCGCTCATGCATGGCCATGTGAGCACTATATGTCTTTATTAGCTATAGTATCCCCTCATTGTAGTTATCAGCCTGGGCTGCATGGGTGTGTTAGGCTGTAGTTGTGTTACTCAGCTGTAAGAGGTGGAATGGCTTGTATGGATGATGGCGTGTGCGTAAAACATTGCTAACAAACATGAACACAATTTGTGCCATTCATCTTCTTCCACAAGACAATTGGTGCATGCCCCAAAAAATTATCACCACCAACCACCACGATGCTGTCCAGTGTGGGCTGGTGTTTTACCAAGTTTGTCCAAGGGATGCCAATAAAGTTAGAATCGGTGCGTAAAACTGAGGCTCCCCAGTGCGCACGGCTCCTCGGCCGCTACAGGGGCACGGCTCCTCGGCCGCTACAGAGGCACGGCTCCTCGCGGCGCTACAGGGGCCGAAGTAACATCCACATTGAGCTCGTAAGAACTGTGATTGTACACAAAGTCCCATGTAGAGAAATAAAGCAATAGAGCAGCACATGTGTGAATATAACACATGCTCCTCCACATGTCAGCGGCGCGGCGTTGTGGCACGGGGGAAAAGGGGCACGGGGGGGGGGGCTGGTCCACTACGGCTACGCCGGTTGGAGAAAGTTGATCCAACAGTTTGTGAATGATGCGGAACAGGAAGGGTGCTGCTAAACTGCAGAGGCAAAATAATGTTGACTTTATTTTGACTACGACTTTATTCTCATAAATGTAACTTTAACTTAATTCTCGTTAATTTACGAGTTTATTTTCGTTAATTTACGAGTTTATTCTCGTAGTGCCCCGCAATTTTTTTTATTTGGGTTCGCCTTTATACTTGTACACTGACTACTTTGTACTTGCAATATTTCGAAATAACTGTACTCTTTCAGGAGTAATTTTTTTTAGATACTCTTCTATATTAGCAGGTATTAGTAATACTAAACCCTTGCCCCATAACAACGGATCAAACACACATGCTGTAGTGGCACTGTAGTGGCAGGTACCTCGATGTCTGTCGGAGCAGATGTCTGTGGATGCAGCTGGCGTGATTGTCCCCCTTTGTCCCTTCTCCATGTGTCTCTGGCAGGCAGCACACTTGTCTTTCATTAGCCCAGGCCAACTCCCATGAGGCACTGCACTGGAACGCTCCAATGGGCACTGGCCAAGACTCCAGCCAACTTGGCATTGACGAGCCATCGATTAGGACGCGCTGCCTGGACTGTCTCAAGGACATGGGATAAAAACAGGCAGCAGAATCCTGAATAGGGCTAGGCTTGTATTAGCTCAAAGGTGTGTTTGTGGAGGCGTTTGGACAGCATGAATGAGATGATAATGTGCATGGAAGTAAACTACTTTTAGGCATATAGGCTAAAGACACATTTATCCAATCAGTGTTTCTCTAAAGCTGGGCTTACACTGTGCCATTTTTGGGCTGATTTTGACACGAATTTTAGTCGCACAGCAATTTCAAAGTCATGCCAAACTTTGGCTCTTCTGTGAGTCAGTGTTGTGCAGGGGGAATGGGGGTTACGGCTGCGATCACCTGCTCACAATGAACGCACAACTGCTGATCGCAAGGTCGCAGAGATTTCTGTCAAGTTTGATATCGACGCACACACAATAGTCAGAAAAGGTTTGTGGCAAAAGCCTCTGATTTTAATCAAAGCAGTGCTAAAGTTAACTGTGCCAACGGTATGCTAGTGGGTTTCATTGATGTTTGGGGAGATAAAACGAGCTGTATGAGAAGATAGTGGGACCACAGACATGTCGACAGCGCTGCACACACTCCTTGAGGTTTTGTACATTATTTAAGGTTTTGATCTTCCAATTTAATAAACTTCAAATTAGAAATAAAATGTGCTGTCCAGAAAATTACTTATACTTGAGTAGTTCCCCATACAACTCCAAACAAGGTTGCTGTTATGAAGTAGATCCTTCTCATTTGTATTTCTTATATTTTCTGTCCATACTGCTCAGCCAGGGGACAGGCACAACTCCACACCACATCAGGCTGCGATTGAGAGCTTTTCATTTGTGACTCAGCTGCTATATTCACCAGGACATGACAAGGCTGCTGGCGTAAATGCAGAGGAGGATTTAATGAATATGTTCAGCTTACCTGTTGTTTTTTTTCGTTCTTTTTATTTTAAAGAACAGTACAAAAGTTGCCTCTGTTAACTATTAGCAGTGCCGATGCACTTGTTTTACATAATTTGATCTCATATTGTGTATATAAATGTGTTTTATGAATTGGTTAATTGAGATTTCTCTATAAAAATAAATGAAATGAATCAATCTGTGGGGCAATAGGTGAAAGTGAGAAAATGATGATGGAAATTTTTCTTCCTGGTGTACCACTCATATTGTTTTTGAATGGAATTATATTGGTCACATAATGGTTGCTGCAGTTAATATAAATCAAGAGAGAGCCTATAATTGCTGTATATATCAGACTCGAAAAGATAAGCACAATATTTTAACCAGCCTCTGTGAAATTAGCCATTGAGCGCTGCAAAAAATACAACATCTATTCAATGCAGTGGGCACTGAGCAAAACTGAAGGGAAAGGCGGTCAGGGAGCTGCAGTAAGGAGCACATTAGGCCAGACAGATTGTAAGTGACAAGCTAATGACCATGGCTGCTCGGACCCTGCCAGGACTCTTTGCCGTACACAAGCAAGTGCTACAGCCCATTTTAGCCCACAGTCTCGACAGGTCCAGTCAACCCGGCTGGGATTAATTCACTACATGACTTCATTGACTTGTTTGACATGTCCTTACCACTTATTCCTGCTATTTTACTCTCAGTGGAGCACACATCCATTGCTTATAAAATCACTTTCTGCATTGAGGCCTATTGTAACTGTCCTGTTTTTGGGTTGACTTGTTCGCTTGCAGAAAACATCGATGGCCTCCAGCTGTTTTTCCCCCTCTAAACTCTTGGACTGTAAAGCATCTAATTTTGAGAGGAAAACACGCGCACTGGCTGGAGTTACTGTGCAGGTGATAGCAGACATGGTATTTTAGATCACATCTGGCTCTGGTTGAGTGAAGTTGGGGTAGAGAAGCTGTGTTTTTTGCCAGTTTGGGAATCTAAGAACCACATGACTTTTAATAGTTATTGTCCTTTACTTGTTTGGGCTGTTAGGTATGACTGCTACTAAGGGTTGGTAAAAAATGACTAGCTACTGATAAGATACTAAAAGTATCAAAACTAGATGTGTTATGAACAAGAAAAAAATTACGTAAACAGGACATTTCCTACATTGTTATAGAAAAATAGATAGCTACTTCCATACACCAGCGTTTCCAAACTTTTCAGGCTGAGACCCCCAAAATAATGGCCCGTAAATTCTAATAATAATAATGAAACTCACCCACTGCCCCCACTGGAAAATGAAATTACCAGTAATAGTAGTGTCAAAACGTGTTGAATCAGGTTGATGTTGTTTATTTGAATAGTTCATTGTGTCATTTATCATTATTTTTGCCAAAAAAATATACTGTATTCAATAGAGTAATGACCTGACCTCACTTTGTGAACCGCTGCACCAGCTACTGGCCTTAAGGGTGTCTACCTCAAAACGTTCTTGGAGATTAAGTAATCCAGCATCTTTAGTCCGTCTCCAGATCTCTAAGAGCTTGCCTCCTCTGATATATGTCAACCTGAGTTTTTAAAGTTCCTACACCTTCATCAGACAAGAATTTCAGTGTGCCCTGATGCCAATATTAGCTCATGGAAGTTTTTCTAAGACACCATCTGATTAAGATGTCCATTTCTGTTGCAAACGTTATTATTCATGTGCTGAAGACTATAGTGACGAAACATTTTGGTATTTCCTTTGAAGGACTGAAACATATCCATTTAACTGGACTTACAAAACATCATGCCACTCATGCAAACTACTTCTGTCAGCTCTGGGTTTTGCAGATTGATGTTTAAAGCCAGCCTTGAAATGAGACTGCAGGGAAAAGGATTCAATGCTTCTATCTATCTATTTAGTGTGGTGCCGCATGAATGATATAATTATAAGTCGATTAAAGGCCAGTCTGCATTGACTTTTTATTAATAAACATTTGATGTGCAGATTAACTTGTCCCAGCTCCCAATGGCTCCATGGGCCCGTTGTTAACAGCCTTCATGATTCTGAACAGCATGCCTCTGCCTGGAGAGCGAGAGACAGAAAAGTCCTGTTGTCAGAAAGATGTACACAGTAGTAGACAGTCAAGGTAGATATTATGAGCAAGATAGAACCAGATCAAAAGAGGTTCAGTGGGCGAGGGCACAATAAGCTGCCGGGAGAGAGAGGAGAGAGATGCTAAAGCAACAACTGAAGCCAATCAAAAAGCAAAAGCACAGGAAAGAATAAGGACTCCCCTACCTGAAAGATCTCCTGGTGTCCTTGGTGTCTATTGACTGCACAGACGAGTGGAGAGTGTTAGCAGGTATTAAACTCACTCAGTTGTATGAGGGAGTTACACAATTAGACTATTCCATTTCACTGACAAAATGTGTTCTTTTTACTTTCTGTATAAAGTGATTTCTTAGATATATTAAGATGAAGCATCGGCTAAGTCATGGTTCATCAGTCTCTTCATAAGTTGCTTTGAAAGTGAATATTTTTTAGAATCTATAGGCATAGTTGTGTTTTGAAGTGGCATGTATGCTTGCCTACAATGGTCAAACTCACACAATACATTTTTGACACCCTGGGATAGTATCATCATTCACTTAATCACATTTAAAATTACACATTCATACATTAATGAGGTGGTCATATATGACACAACAACCTTCATCTTTACCCATCTGCCACTTGAATCGATGTTAGGTTATTGTTTGTAATGACATGCCATATTTACATATTAACAATTACTCATTATAATGCATTGTACATTGGGTTACTGTTTACAGGTGCCTCCATTGTGTGTAAACAGTAAAAAGACATGTTGTGTTCTATGTAAATGACGATGCACTGAACGTTGGCCTGTCCTTGACACCAATTCCCTGTGTTTCCGTGCCTCCCTAAACACAGACATAATAAGACAAGTGGATTAGGACCCAGTGAGAGGCTTACATTGTTAGCATGAATGAACACATAGACACACTACAGTTGCACTGGATTAAGCTGCGTCCAAAGTGTCTGGATAAAAGCTGAAAGATAAAACAATCAAGGACATCATCGCTTATCCAACCACCGCAACAAAGTTGTGAGGGAGGCATCAGTTGATATTTATTTTTACGAACTAACAAGTCAAAATATTATTTTTAGATTTTGAATAGTCAATATAACCAACCAGAACGACTAGTCTTCTATCCTAAAGCTGTGCTATATAGATTTTCTGGTAGCCACCTGTTTGAATTATGGAGATGCTACTGTTTTGCTTTTAGCTTTTATTGAATTACATCTGTTATTACTGCTCAATAAAAACTTGAAAAACGTGTATTCTTTGTGAGCTGGCTCCCCTCTCCACAGATATGATCTGTAAGTTGGCCTGAAGACATCACCTGCTTGGAGATGAATCGTGACAAGTTAGGACTAGCAATTAGCAATTTTTAACAAAATATCATATCTTTTGAATGGTGAAAATTCCTAAGTAACATAGTCAGGCTTGATGGACAATACCACAATGTGTTGAGCGTGCAAGTCTCTGGGTCTGGGTCCGTACTGATGGTAAATGAACTTCTCCTGCAGTAGACCTCCAGAATGTGACTAGCACTCTAGCCTCACAGCAAGAAAGTTGAAGGTTTCACTCCCGAGTCAAGCCCTTTTGTGCAGAGTTTCATGTTCTCTCCGTGTCTGGGTGGGTTTATCTGAGTATCCGGTTTCCCCCATCAACCAAACATGCACAACAGGTAAAGTCCTCCAGCTACAGTCCTGCCAAGCGAGCTCAACATCTGGAGATGGATCCCTTTAAGTTTACCTTAATCCTGCCTCTTCTTACAACTCAGTGGCCACTTCCAATTTTTGCATTTGTCGTATTTGTCTTACACTAATGCCGACTAATCATTTAGTTTGTCTACATATTCCTGCTAGAGTTTATTGAGAGCCAGAGTCCAATCTTCAATGTGAAGAAGTTGTAAAAACAGATTAACCATTATATATTTATTGTCTTTAAATTCTATTGTTTTTGGGTGACGTAGATCCTATGGTAGCTTCTCTTCACTACAACTGGACTAAATAAGGCCTGTTGGTCTGTTAAGGCAAGTTGAATAGGACTTGATGCATCAATATGACTTCTTTCTGTTAAAATGAGTTATGCGTGTAGACGTCACCTATGTGAGAAAAGACTGCTTTTAGTGATAGGGAATGAATTTACAAGGACATTTTTGTCCCATCTTTGTGTTGCTACTCACTGTTTCCGAGGTTATTTTATTTTATTTTCAGATGAGAATAATTACAAGTTGTTACAATTGTAATGCACATTCTACAATGCCTAAATGTATTCGTTTTTCTAATCTCTTGACAGAAAGTCTCCCAGTACACCATCATTGTCCAGGCCACAGACATGGAGGGCAACCTGAACTTTGGTTTGTCGAACACAGCCACCGCTCTAATCTCCATCACAGACATCAACGACAATCCCCCAGAGCTTACTGTCAGAACTGTAAGTATTTTTACTAATTCCTTTTTTGTTAAAAGTAAGAATATTGCAGACGTGCAGGAAATTCTTTTTAAAGGTAAAGTAAAGTAAAAGTTAAAGTAAGTTAAAGTAAAGGTGGTTCCCACCACACCTTCCAAAAAAGTGGGGTTGTTTTGGCAGTAATATGAAATACATTTTGTCTGGTGTCAATGATGTTACTATGGCAAGCAAAGCAACCTTCTCCTTCATGTGTAAGTGGTTACAGCACTCTCAACATCCCATACTCTTAAATCTTTTCATCTTATGTACAATGGGTTTTACAGTGCGTTTGAATGAGAGTTTTTAGATAATGTAGACAAGCTTTTTTTTTTAAAAAAAGTGAAATAGAAAGGATAGGTGAGAATAAATAGGCTGTGTATAAGTTTAGATGAGTAAGAAGATAAACTTCTGGGTTGGAAAGAGAATTTCTACATTTAGAGATGTTTGGGACACAGCTGAACCGTTTTCTCCACGTAACATGTGAGAGTGGAATTTCAAAGTTCAGTCTTTTATATGAAATGTTTTTTGGAACTGCTTTGAAAGGCGCACTCTCCTTTGTGCCCCGGAGTGTGTGTCGTGAGTGCGTAGTGAGTGTGGGTAGTGAGTGTGGGTAGCGAGTGGTCCGTGTGATGTAATTTGATGGGCAGCAATGTCTTTTTTCCAAGTACAGTAGGTCTACAGTCACAACATTTTGTTTTAAATTGTTAATCGTTTACAATTTTTCGTCCCAATTTTTCATCATTTTAAAATCCATGGATATACTGGTTTTGGCATTATTTCATTTACTTTTATTTTTGTTTGGTTTTTGGGGAATTATTTCAAGCTTAGACATAGTATATGACACATACAGTTAATCATAGTTACATATCGTACCCCTTCCAATTTACAGGTTTCAGTGACTATTCCATCAGCCAGACAGTCATTTCAATTAAATTCAATTAAATTCATTTTTGTAACACCCAAAATCACAACAGCAGTTTCCTCGAAGGGCGACAGCGAAAAACAGATTAAACCATTTTCATAGGAAATTAGCAAATGTCCTAGCATCCCCTGTCCTTAGACCCTCCTTCTCGGCAAATAAAAATTACAAAACCCTTTAGGAGAAAGTAGAGGACCACAGTGAAGGAGTGATCTGACTCCCACAGACGGACAGGCTGCAGATGGTCCAGGACTGACGCGCTTCCATTTGCAGATAGACTGTGGAGCCAGAACCGCTCAGGAGGAGAGAGGGTGGTACAGCTAGCGAGACAATTAATCCAGGCAGATGAGGAGCCGTTCATCCTGAGTAGATAGCATTCCTCCATTTTGAGCATGTTACTTTAAATACTCTTTTTACGTTTCTCTCCACCTGTGCTTATTTAGAATGCGAGATAAACCCCGCACTTGGCACTTGTTGATGTGTTAATTAAGATATGTTTACATGTCGAAAATCGATTTACCTTCAAGGTTTTAAGAATGTTTTAGCGAGTAGGACTAGTGGAAAACAAGTTTGTTAAAGGAGGTAGAGCCAGATCACAACACAACTAATATAAAACAGTCATATTTAGATGAGGATTCATGAACTGATATTTGACACGGGGGCAGAGAGGCTAGCACCCTCACAGTGAGATGGGTTTTCTCCAGGTGCTCCGGTTTTCCATCAACATAAAACATGCACAGTAGGTAAACTCCTCCAGCGAATGTCATCCCACTTAGAAACAAAGATCTCGAGATGGGTTCTGCACACAGCGACCACTGCTCCTGAGGAGATGCCCCAGTGGCATGGAAGGATGTTAGGGTCAAATGCAGAGGAACACTTTGCCTACGGGGACAACATGAATCAATCAAAATAACAACTCAGACAGGTTTATGCTGAGGGAACGCTATTATAACAGATCATAAAAGGTTATTTTACACAATAGTTTTATGTTATACTTTTACTTTAGGAACATAAAAGTTGTATCTTATGGTGAATCCAAGTGGTGCAGGCATGTCCTTGTATGCTTCTTTTCATCTAAAATACATAAAGTGGATAATAAAAGGATAAATCGCTTATAGCATTATAATCCAGCTGAAACGATTTATTTTTTGTATTAAAATAAACCTGGTCCAAAAAGTGGAATTGTGCAATGTAATTATGAAGAGGACTTTCCTGCTGTCACAGAAATGTATTTGTTTTAGTTTATACCAGAATATGGATCTTTTTGGACTGTCGGAGGAATAACTGTTGGAGGGATGTCTAGAGCTTGTAGAAACAAGAAAAAATAAATTACAATGTTATATAATTGATACGTTTAAAAGTGGTGGAATTGATTCGAGTATATTTTGACCGTCTTAAAATAAAATTAGATAAAAATTATAAACTAGAAATGCATTTATTTTTATTTCATTTTTTCAGAATGAGCAGAGGTATCCTTAATCAATAAGGGAATTTTAATGCTGGGTTCGCCTACCAGAAATCTAATATAGAAAATTCTTATGCCCTCAGAACTCTCTCCTACTTGAGCAGTTCCTCATAATGTGAGGCAAAAACACATCCAAAATAATCATATCTTCAGTTTTCCTGCAACATCCATGTCTAAAAAATGCACACACAAGGCTTTGCTGTTTGTCAATCTCCTCGTTTTTAGTTTTTGCTTCCCACACAAGCAACTCGTCTCTGAGCGTTTCAGTAATTATTTGTGTATGACAGACACGGGGATGCTCTCTACGGGAGGCATTCAGAAAACATAAGCGCGTTAATTAAGTGAAATTGCTTGCGGGGGCGTCAACCAAGCTGATATACTGCTGCTAATTTGAAAAAAGGAGCTGCATGTTTTATTCATCCCCCCACATGGGCCCTAACGAGTAATGTTAGCGCTATGTTTTTGCTTTCGTGATAAACAGAAGGAGACAGGATGCGGTCTAACTCAACAAGAGCGCCTCATCCACATTGGCTTTCCAGTGATTTCTCATTCAGAAAACAGTGAGCAGGGTTCCAGTTCACATATAGGCTTCAATAAAGCCCTCTGCACTTTACCTGGAGCTTCTAAAAGACCTTCAGAACATGAGATTATCCCCACCATGTTCATCACTTTAACTCCTTTACACCTCTGTCAATTTATAGAAGGAGCTAACTTGCTGGCACAAGTCTTGTGTCTTCATGAAACATCCTCTTATCATCATGGGGCAGGATGTTTTCAGTGCTTCAGGTGGCTCACACAAAGAAAAGACTGTTACCCTACATTTTGCATGGATGTCTTATTCATGTGAAAACAGAAATTGTGGCCAGTTTAAGATTACAAGAAGCTTTACTTAAAGGACACATATTACGCTAAATTGGCTTTTTTGACCTTTCAACCATGTTATAACATTGTGTTCTCATACCTGGAATTGCATTTACCTTCATTCAGGCTGGTTTTATGAATCCTGGTCAGAAAGTCCTAACCCCTCCAATCGTCAAAAACACTATTCGGAATTTCGCCCATGGATAGTGTTTTTTTGATCCGTGACTTGGCTCCGAGAATCTTCTTCTCAACTTCAACTTCTATTTTTGAAGTTGCCAGACTCGTTCTGAGCATTTCTGCCTTCAAATCACGATCATTACAGCTGCTTGGCTACATTAGCCTTTTGGCTTGCCTCCAATATTTTGTTCCCTCAAATATATAGTTCTCTCTGCTGTCAGTAGATGAAACCCATAGAAGTCCTTTTTATTGTTTAAACCTTTTTTTTTTCTAAATCATGAGATGCCAAACTAAAGGTACTCCCGGCCATGTTTAAAGGTCAATAGAAATAATGCATCATATTAGTCCTTTAATGTGACTTGTGACACCTGTTGCCTGTGGTAACAACATAAACATATATATATATATATATATATATATATATATATATATACATACATACATACATACATAAATTATTTATTTATTTTAAACCGTTAGACAAGAGATTGTTACATACAGCACATACACATACAATACTACGATACATACAACTACACATACATACACATACATACACAGTCAAAACAGATGCCAAACAGATAAAATAATACAAGCCTTATCAAATTGAAAGATCAAAGACAACTGGAGGCTCATTATAAAACACAACAATAACAGAGATTGCCCCTTAGGCACGAGGCTACGGTCCAGACCAGAACTTTCCACCACAAGAATAGTTTCTTTCCCTCTGCTGTTGGACTCATGAACACTTCTAAACACCGGCCACTTTAACTGCAACTAT
Source organism: Chaenogobius annularis (assembly GCA_015082035.1). Lineage (NCBI taxonomy): Eukaryota > Metazoa > Chordata > Actinopteri > Gobiiformes > Gobiidae > Chaenogobius > Chaenogobius annularis. The sequence goes on along the minus strand of BJKM01000163.1, from coordinate 908,368 downwards.
TCATCACTCACTGCACTGTCACTTTCTGCACAACAACTGTAAATTTAACTGTAACTCTTGTGTACATAGTAATGCCTGTTTTATTTTCATTTTATACTATAGTAATTTTAAATTGTCTCTTAATGCATGCCCTTTTTGATATCATATATGTTGTTTTTTATCATTAATCAATGTTTTATGTTGCACCTTAATGCCGAGACAAGTTCCTATGTGGTTCATTAACAATGGCTATAAACCCCTTCTGATTCCTTCTGATTCTGATATATATTTATATGACAAAAAATAATATTAAAAATAGCTTGTGTATATGTTCAAAACTAAAGAAAAAAAAGATTGCCTTTAGAAAGGTTTACTGAAAATCGTAGTGGAGCTGCTCAGTTTTGAAGTATAAAACATGAGGCTGGGAACGAGTGCCTGCTGCCTATGGCTATAACGTTATTGCATCATAGAGAAGACATAAGAGCAGTGTTAAGTGGACTGATGTTAGCGCTGCAGCATCCTGACTCTGTTTAGGGACATTTCCTGCCTGTAATGCTGCCTTCAGAATCTGCTGTTGTGCCTATGAATCTAATTTAGTTTCATTGAGGTGCACAATGTTCTCATTTGCCTTCAGTAACAAGATGTTTGTGCACATTTCCCCTGCTGTGATCCTCAGTGTATCCACGTAACCGCTTTAGCACAATCGATCTGGACAGATGAGCTGTAACACTTGAGTAAGAAGTTTGATGGCCATTGTCGCCTAAACATGGGTGTCATATGTAAGTGTAAGTGTAAGTGCTAACATTGATATTTTTCATGGTGAATAACATTCTCTTCAAGTAAGGCCACTGCAAACAGAAGTTCAATAGTTCCCTTCTCAATGGGTAATATTGATGGCATTATTTTTGTTTAACTACATTTGAATTGTAAAATGCAGCCTTTATGCGTACAATGAATCATGATCTGCTGCCTCCTGCAAACTCCTTGATGGTTTTTTTGAGGTCATTTGCATTTCTATAACAATGTCTTCAAGCTTTTAAATGGAAATATGATGTGATTGAAAAAAAAATTGTGAAGGGGTGTAATTTAGGATAGAAAGTGATTGTTTTCTGCGCAGGTAGACTTTGGCCTTCAACATAATTTAGAAAGTGGTTGCTCTAATTAAAAAGTTCCATTTACCTCTATGTAAAGTCCATGCAAGGCCATGTATGTTAAACCTTTTTGTGTCCGTAAAGCCGTGTTTCCACCAGCCCTACTCTTCTCACAGCTGTACTCTTGACCTGGTTCTTTTTCCATTACTATAGATACAGTCGGCTTATGAGCGAACGCCCACAGGAGGTTCGAGGTCCGTTGGGGAAAACAAACCATTTGTAGAAGAGCTACTCACCCACTTTTCAACAACTACCAGAGCAAGCGTTGACTTTAGGAGTTATATTGTACCAAATACAGACTTCAAAGACAGAGAAAAATAAATGCCCCAAATTTGTATAAATATCCATCTGTATTTAAATAATCGGTTATTCGGTTATCTCTGATTGGGTAATGGCGTTCTTTCGCCGCTGTGTCATTGGTTAGTTTTGTTGAGCTAGCGTATGATTGGCCACACATAGAAAGTGGGCGGGAACATAGCGCAAGTTCATGGTTTTTATAGTTACACACTGCAGAACAGAAGAACATGCAATCATATCTGCTCATGGATATAGCAAAAGCTTTTTCTACATAACTTATTTGACTTCTTATGAGTTTTGCAAAAAGTATAGGTCACACACATGAAGCAGTGCTGTAAAACAAAGTATGTTTCTGACTTATGGACAGAGAAATAATAACAACAGCCCCATCTAAACATGAAATTAATTCAAAGATAAATATTGTAACTATTGCAACATGCAATGTGTAGCTGTGTAAGTGAAGGGTAAAAGGGAGCATGTGTTAAAACACCAGGCCTAACTGCGTCATGGCCTGCATTACAAATAATATTATGGCTACATGTGCATTATTTGATAGCGGTTTAAACAATGACATATTGTAGTCACAGCCTCTAAATATATATTGCTTTCAGGATTCTTCTCGTTGAAAAATGTTATTGCTTGTTAATAAACAAGCCATGGTCTTTCTTTGTGTCTGGAGGGTAATTAACAAAAGATGCTGCAAAAAAATAAATAGACCTATATCGTTTTTTGTAAGTTGAAAGTGTCCTGGTCCACAACCTAAATAGGGGTCCTAGCACACCCCTGGTTGTGTTCGAAATACACAGAATCTGTCAAGAGTGAATAACTTGTGTTTCCCATTGAGTTTATATGGGTTTTTACCCATGCCAGACCGCGTTCCTCAATATGACACCAGCACTATGACAAATCATCAAAGAGTAGTTTTGTACCTGCTTGGCCTGGTTACAACCTGGGCCAAGGAGGTGCTAAATATGTAGAAGGGATAATGGAAACGGGGTTTTAAGATATTACTGATTTTGGCATCATTAGAAGGTTATATAAACCAAACTTCATAACTTGTTGACACACCACATATTGTTTACAAGTGGTTTGCATTTGGCTCTAACTCCTCCCTGTATACTTTAAAACGCCAAACTGCTTTGTAAAGTGCAAGTCTCTTGAGGCTTATCAATGAGCCCACATTGCATTTCAGCGAGGCTGTCCATTTGGAAGTACCCTCCCCTTACATCCATGGCTATTGTCCACGCCCCCGGAGAGGAGCACATCCCAGTTTGCTTTCTGACAGCATGACCAACAAACATTGAACATTTGCGGTGGAAGCTTTGGGGTTTGCAAATGAAATGGAGCAGCCCACACACTAGAAACGATGGGAGCGAGCGTGTATTTAATTTGTTCTGTGCTTATCGGGCCGGCTTGTACTGCTAAGGGAAGAATAGGGGGAAGGAATGGGTTGAGCTTTGGATGCTACTTCAGTCCAGCCATGATGAAGCCATTAAAGAAAGCTGCTGCCGCCAGACGCATGCCTCATAAAACTGTATTATCATCTCAGGCATGTGTGTACCTTTGAGTGGTCAGTCTGTATGTAGCTCGATCCATCCTGCAAAGCTACGTATGTACATCATGGTGTTTGTGTGTCTTCACTGGGAACCTGTATGTCAACTAAAATAGACTTACAATAGATGCAGACAAATGGGTGAAGTGAAAAGAATAGTCTGGTCTCACATTAGTATTATTACAGTAGAGCATTTGAATAGCGTAACTGGCATTTCTTCTACTTTTATCCTATTACCATGTTATTACTCTGCTAGAAAGCAACATGCAATAGCTCATAATAATAGATTAAATTGACTCTTAGCCTTAGTAGCAGCTGAGAGAGAATATGACTAAAGAAAATGTCTCCACATATGGGCCTAAAGACACTGGTGGTGAATAGAAGGAAATGCAGAGGATTGTACTGCTGGAGAGTTTTGTGGCCCATGGCTGAAACTACAGAATGAGTGAAGTGACCGGTTGACGACAAGTGTGTTACTGGCTGAGATTTTAAAGAGGAAATACGGTTTAAATTATAATGCGTCTTAATTTCTCGCTGCAACTTAATAAAACTCATTAGGCAAAGATTATTGCTAACGCTGCCTCAATTACCGATACTTATCTAATTGCTTATTAAAACTCAGATTTGAGGAATGAACAATTTCAAATTAAATGGGTAAACACTTAATTGAACAAATCCATTAGTTGAGTTTCATATGAACAGGCATGCACTAGGGACAACATTAACATAATGGAAGACACAATTCTCTAATTTACAAACTAGGTCTTTCCTTGACTCCCTTTCCATTTAATGTAATAAGTGGTTTATGTTTGACCTCAATGTAGTTTGTTTTAATTTGGACAATTATGGCAAAGGCTGAATTATCGATTCAGGTTTAACATTTTCATAAATCATTTCATTAGAGGGAATTTTGTCAGTCAAATTACTACATCAATATAATTGGACCATTCTCACCGCATAATGTTTCTTTACTTATTGCAGTTTTCAGGGGAAGTGCCGGAGAACAAGGTGAATGTGGTAGTGACAAACCTGACTGTGTTGGATCGGGATCAGCCTCACAGCCCCAACTGGAACGCAGTTTATCGCATCGTCAGTGGAGACCCCTCCGGGCACTTCACCATCCGCACCAACCCTGTAACCAACGAGGGCATGCTCACTGTAGTAAAAGTAAGTAATACCAAGCAATTTCTTCACCATATTTGCAAATTAACAGAATATTATTTATATGTTTATACACATTATACACAGATAATTTTAAATCTTGAAACATTTTAATATGTTTTAGAGTCACTATAGTTCACAAATAGTCTGGATAGAAAACCAATGTACAGTTAAAGCATAGCAATTTACAAATTTTCATTGAACTTCCTCTCTCTAGCCAGTGGACTTCGAGATGAACCGTGCTTTCATGCTGACAGTGGTAGTGTCAAACCAAGCCCATTTGGCCAGTGGTATCCAGTCATCTCTGCAGTCCACCGCAGGAGTGACCATCTCAGTCCAGGATGTGAACGAGCCGCCTGTGTTCCCCGTCAACCCCAAGATGATCCGCTTTGAGGAGGGTGTACCAGCTGGAACTACCCTCACAGTGTTCTCTGCGCAGGACCCGGACCACTTTGTCCACCAGATTGTCAGGTAACACAAATCATCCAAATGAGAAGTATTACCTGTCATTGTCGACCAATCACCTACCATTAGTCATCTAAAGCCCACATCTCACTGCCTCCTTTTCAGCTCCTTTTCAACACAATGATACTTGAATCTATATTTTTTGTGATGGACTAGGTTTATGTTTTCAAATGTTTCTTTAACTCAGTTCTGGACGGGTCTAAAATAATGCATTGCGAGATTAAACACAGAGCAGCGAAACAGCCCAACATGGCTGGATGAAAGCAGATGGAAACTGTTATGGCAGAAAATACCAGACTTGTCGATTCTATGTAAAATGACCCCTCATACGCTCACACAACTGATAAACTACTCTGAAGTGCCCTGATCAAAAGACTGAAACTCCGGGGGTCCAGGATGGGCCTCTGCATGAAAACCTAGCCTTTTGGCCAGGGCATTGTCTTTTTTTGTGCCAGACGATCAGGATGTAAATGTAATCAACAATTCTCTACCCTTTGTTCTTGCGCCTAGCATTTGTCTTAGAAGTCAGTATTTTTCCGTGAATCATGTATGACCTATTTGACCTGTATTCTATAAAATGAATGTGGATCTTTGTGGGGACTTGAGACTAGGAAGGACAGACGAGATGTTGGAGCAGGGACAGAAATTAATTCTGATTGTACATCAGAACTCTGTTCTATTGTTTCACTATTTATTCTGATAACTATTACTTAAGTTTCCCATGACTAACGCTGCTCAAACACCGTTTAGATTTAAGTATGAATAACCACTCTTAGAAACTCACATGGTAAAGTTGCTAATGTTAACCATTTACCTTAGGCTTGAGCTGTATGAGATCGTTTGTTCCCCATCAGACAATGAGCTGAATAATCTACTCTGTTTCTCTGGGATCCAAGTTAAATAAACCATGTATGATTAAGTTAGACCATAACCACTGCAGTGTCACTCAGGTTTGCTCAGTCTTTATGACAAAATCCATTATTTCTGCAGTTAAAAAAACTTTTTTTCACTAAGGACAGATTTTTAAAGAGTTTTGCACACATTCTCTAGCGGTGCATGGTGTATTACAAGTATATGTAAGAGAACAAGGCACAGTTTTTATTTATTTATTCACAAAAGGGAAAGTGCATATTAATGAACCTGTCCCTGGACAGGTTGATGTCACAATTAAAAGATAACACAAATGAAATGTGCTAATTAACCAGGCTAAAGCTGTCACTCGGTTAAACATTTCATGACGGTTAATCATGAAATGTAGATGGAGCCCTAAAATAGACTTGATCATTAAAAGTATTTCTACTTCAGCAGCTCATCTGTTGTGTCTGAATTCACGCTCCTTTGCTCTTGACCTTGCAAGACTAGCTCTAAATTGTGAAGATTGCATATTTTCCTTGGCCCTCATGTGTGTTGTCACCAATATTGAATCAGGATTTATCCAACTGCGTGGCATCCACTGACCCTGTCCGACCCACATTTTGCTACATAAGCCATCGCATGGCAACAACCAGTGTGACCTGTAATGAGCCAAACCCGCTCTGCACGGTGCCACACAGAGGTTGACCCTAAGTACGACAGAGACTCCACGTGCCATTCATGGTTCGGTAACTCGTCCTTCTACCTTCCTAGCATATTGATTCTCCTTAATGTCACCGACTGAGGATACCATTGGAAATGTTAGTGAATTGATAGTGTGAAAGGTGAACTTGTATAGTCTGCGAGGTGAGCAATAGCTTCAGCAGATTTCTCATCTCCCAAAGCAGTGTAGGGTTGATTATGATTTTCGGAGGTCATAAGCAATTTAGAAGGAAAATATCCAGTATGTCTGAAAATGACACTCATATACTTTCAGCTGACACCTTGATAATATGCATAAAGCTTGTGATTAGAGAAAACACTATGGTGATTGCTTATAAATGAATGAGTATAGCTTGTAACACATATACTACTACCACCTCTATGCAAATATCTTAGGTACCGTATTATCTCCGCACTATAAGGCGCACTTAAAAACATTTATTTTTCTCAAAAAATGACAGTGCGCCTATAACCAGAGCGCCTTATATATGGATTAATTCTGTTGTGCTTACTGATCTCGAACCGATTTTATGTGGTACACTGTGCTCAAAAATCCGTCAAAATGTTTTATCACAACTTTGGTAAACTACAAAGCCGCACCACTTCCAGCATTACGGTTACCGTAGCGAGGAGCGTCGCGGAGTAATACTGTGCTTCACCATAACATTACAGTGTGTGTATAAGGAATTTAAGATTTGTGGACGAGGAATAAACTGAAAAAGTGAGTGTATTATGTTTATTTTACGTCATATAGTGTTAACTGAACAATTTTGAGTTATTGTGAATACGCCAACTTAATTTAGCGGTATCTGACTGTTTTTTTTTAACGTGTTGTACCTGGAGCCATTTTGAGTTACTGTGAATACGCCAACGTTTGATTAGCGGTATCTGACTGTGTTTTTTTACGTGTATACCTGAGCATTTTGAGTTACTGTACTGTGAATACGCTAACGTTTGATTTAGCGGTATCTGGACTGTGTTTTTTTACGTGTTATACCTGAGCCATTTTGAGTTTACTGTGAATACGCTAACGTTTGATTAGAAGTATCTGACTGTGTTTTTTACGTGTTATACCTGAGCCATTTTGAGTTGCCGTACTATGAATACGCTAACGTTTGATTCACCGGTATCTGACTGTGTTTTTTACGTGTTATACCTGAGCCATTTTGGATTACTGTGAATACGCTAACGTTTGATTTAGCAGTATCTGACTGTGTTTTTTTACGTGTTATACCTGAGCCATTTTGAGTTACTGTGAATACGCTAACGTTTGATTTAGCAGTATCTGACTGTGTTTTTTACGTGTATACCTGAGCCATTTTGAGTTGCCGTACTGTGAATACGCTAACGTTTGATTCACCGGTATCTACCGTGTTTTTTTACGTGTTATACCTGAGCCATTTTGAGTTACTGTGAATATGCTAACGTTTGATTTAGCGTATCAGACGTGTCAGAACGTGTTTCCATTGAACAAGGTTGGGGACTGTTTTGTTTAGCTTAATGCGCCTTAACGTCGGTGCGCCTTATATATGGACAAAGTTCAAAAATAGACCATTCATGACATGTGCGCTTACAATCCAGAGCGCCTTATAGTGCAAGAAAATACGGTATTCAAGTTTTTGTATGCGGTTCAATTTAGAACGGCTTTATTTCTTTTAATCATTGCTAATTGGAGCTTTTGAATTTTCTCACTTTGAAGTTACTGTACTTGTTTCTGGTCTAGTCCAGGATAATTAGGCCTGTAGTTGACTAAACAATTCCTCGGTCAACTAAAGACTTGCCCTGCCAATGGGCCCTGCCAATGGGCCATGAGTTTTACGGATAAAAGACATGATTCACTCACTTAATCTTGAGATAACTCACTCTTGTTCATTTTGCTGTCATCCCATTTTAATCCTTGTAATCTAAATCAAATACTGTAGCCTAATTAGTCGACTAATATAATTTTGGTTGATTGAAATACCATCGGCCGATAGCTCAATTTAACAAACTAAAGTCCAACAGCCCAAAGGACAGCATTGGGACACTTTGAACCTACACTTTGCACATTAATGTCAAAAGAAGAGTTGTGTGCTATTTCTTTGTATCTGTATGTGATGTAATCCTCCAAATAATATCTATTTAAAGAAAACACGAAGAACTTGTGCACTGTGCTCTTGTGGCCATGGGCTGACTGCCACGTCTCGTTCTCTCAGACACCGTCACTTTTGTCTGTTTTTTGAGCAAGTTCGCGTTATTGATCTGAGCTCAGAGCCGTTGCATACTCCAAAGCAGACACCAGCTTCCAGACAGCTCCATGCGTGCTTTGTTGACCCCGCTTGAACTCCGCGTACGTTTCAACACATGCACCAGCAGCGAGCGGGAAGGCAGCCAGCTCCATTTCCTCTCATTTTTATTTATTTTTGCCGTCTCTGGAGGAGGAGATGAGAGGCAGATCTGAGGACTAGTCCGTTAGACAGCTGACTTTACTATTAGGTGGGATTAAAGATGGGAATTCATGGAAGTGTTTGGAGAATTAAAAACATTTCTGTGATGTTGGGTCATGTCTCGTAGCCTACGCAGTACATGAAAGTGAGAATCTTGAGAGTAAAATGATACCACTTTGATATATTTATGTAAATTAGGAGCCCAAATATATTAAGGAAAGGTTCAGTCTATGGCAGTTATTGCTGGTAATAAACTCGCTGAACTCTTCGTAGGCTGAAGTAGCAAATATTTTTCAGTGGCACGCATGACGGCTATGTGCATATGTGAGGTCAAGCAGAGTGCGGCAGGAATTTGATACTGCAGTAACAGGGACAGGCTGACCAATCTGTTCACTGTCACCAAACCATAAACTGCCAAAGAAATTCAGATTTCTCAACTTTAAATATTAGAGTTCCCTTAAAGTTCTGGTAGAGGGTACGCACTTGCTTGTGGGTCATTGCTTTGTCTAGAATGTTCCACTGTATGGCATCAAATGTACTTATTTCCAGGCCAAGTTACAGGACAGATCTCTGGAGAGGCGACCCGTTCTCAGAATGCATGTATTATAGCAATAAAAACAAAAGGTTTAATGTATAGCTCTTTCTGGCCTATCGGAGCACATGAGCAACCTTTTCCGTTATCTATTTTTACAAACCTGAGGAAAAGAAACCAATAATAATAATAATGGAGTAATCATTATTTTTGCACAAGACAGTAGACTAAAGATCTTTAAAAAGAACATATTCATGACCTCCTTCTGCACTATTTTCTGTTGGCTATGTTCCTCACAAAAATTAGAACAATTTGTAAAAAAAATATTGTTTTTAAAATATAAGTGATTTATTATTTATCTGAAATATTTAGCATGCTCTTATTTGTATTATATTGATTGAATTTGATGTGTGGGGGTTGTATAAGTATAAGCTCTAAGCATTCAAAAATGTAAAATAATGCTTAGGTGGACTAGCATTCTTGACAAAGTAATACCATCTCCATTGTACTCTTTTAAAGTTTCAGCATTATATATTAATCCAGCTTTTAGAATGACATCTGAACAACCTAACATTAGAAGTATATGTTAAAAGCTGGAAACATTACATGGAAAACTGGTATTAACAATTTGCCCTTTGTTCTGGGCATAAAAAACGCTGACGTATGGACTTGTGTTTTACAGGTATTCCAAACTGTCAGATCCCGCAAACTGGCTAAGAATCAATCGCACCAACGGTCAGATCACCACTATGGCCATGCTGGACCGAGAGTCTATACATGTGAAGAACAACGTATATGAAGCTACTTTTTTGGCGTTCGACAATGGTAAGTCGGGTAAGTCAGTAATTCTGCTGATGTTTTGGCATTCCCTCCCACATTATTCTGTTTTATCAGCACATCCAGCATTCTCAGCCTTTCTTTGTCATTCGATATGTGTCATTACTTGCAATTGTAACTCAAGACAATCATCTGAGTATCTGCGGTTTATTTTACATTGCATAAACTCTTTGTACATCGGAGAAGCAGGTTTTGTCTTTGTCTTGTTGTTCCCGACAGAACGGTATAAGGTTGCAAAACATCAAATAATTTACATTCCCTTTAGATGCTGGGAAAACTGCATGGATTATGTCAGATTAGCCTGCATCAGATAATTTAGCTGGATTTTAACAAGAAAAGTTACATTTTGCAGTGTGTAATGACAGCATGAACCTGAGAAAAATGACACAGAGGACTGAACATTTTTAGCAGAATCTACAATGTGAAAAGTTTTATATTTTGCTCTGAATGTTACAAGGATATTCGAGAGGATATGTTTTCCACATTTAAGAGACACATGGTACAAATTAGCGGCTGTGATTGACACATCCCAAAATCAAATGAAATTTGGAGCGACTGGCTCACCAAGCAAGCATTATCTACAACCTACTTAATGCAATAAGGTGTCTCTGTCAGCTCATTAACCTCAGCCGCTCCAATCATGCGCAGGAACTAAAGAACTAGTGCACAAATGGAGGTGTTTACACTCTCGTATAAGTCGACAGGACCCATGTGTCTTTAGCCGCTGAGAAATGAGCTGAGTGTTGACTACATATTGATTGCAAATCCCACTGTCAACACTGGAACTGGATTGAAATTCTCTTTACCTATTCTACTCAAGCCAAGCGCAAACAAAAGGCAACAAAGCACCCAGCACTATCATAACCGACAAGAAGTCAATGGGCCTTGGGACGCAGGGTAAGCAGACCTGTGTGTGCATGTTTGTGTGCGTGTAGGTTGAAGTTAGTGGGGGATGGGAAAAACAGTTCAGGCGTATAGTCAGAGCCAGTGTGAAGTCTCCCCTGTACTGCACCAGTAATTTAGTTCATCGTACAACACTGACCGCGAGCTGAGGGCGTCAGCTGAATGGTCGCCGTACATCACTGCAGCAGAACAGCGTGTGCCATTCTATATTGATCCTTTATGAGCCAGGTTCCTTGTTCCTATCTCGAGGATTAGACTATTTTGCCTTAGGATTTATGAGGGAACCGGAGCACAAGGAGAACCCCACACTAAAGGCCTTACAGTGTCACAGTATCGATTCCTTTTTGCTTTGATGGCAACAATGCTAATCAATATGTTACCATGCAACTACATGTACAATCTACATGAACAAAACTCTGCAGCTATTTAATTAATATCCCTATAATCTGATGAAATCTGATGCTGCTACCCTTTGAGTCCATCCATGTGTTGTTCATTTGATTTTATGTCTTGAGAATTTCGGTTTTTGTATTTTTGTATTTTTGTGTGATTGTTACTGATAAGCACTTTTAACTGAGTTTAGACTCCAAGTTCAGTCTGTATTTTCAGTTATACTTTGTCTTTAACCTAAGTCTAGAACTTGTGTCGGTAATCAGCGCCAAAAGTATTTCTGTGTGCCTACCTGAGATAACTGGAAAAAGTGGCAAGCTAAAGGAAAACAGAATTATTTACAAATAATTGTATTCATTTATTTGTCTGTTGGTTGGTTGGTTTGTTTAAAACAAATTAAACATATAAAACACAGCAAAAAACAAAGTCCCACCTTGTCCAACGTCTGTCAAATTTGTCCATTTCCAAATTAAGTCAGAATGTGAAACGTGTTTTTTTATTTCATTTTTTTCATTTTCCGTATGCCCATTATAATCTCCTTTCTTTGTTTGCCGTTTGTGTCATCCATTTTTTCATTAGGACCTTTTTCCCTGCTGCTAAGCGTATGCCCCAAATATATCCTTTTACTGTGTCCATGAGTTTTAAAGCTTAACTACATGGTTCTGAAATCAAGTGGGAGATGTCAAAAACAGTCTGTAGTGCTTTGTTGATCTCATCCAATATTTCGGAGCAACAGAAAGTCCCAAAACACATGGTAATGGTACATCTCCTGGCAACCACAATTTCTCCAGCAGTTAGCATTTCCTTGTGAATAGCGAGCACTTTGACATGGTATTATGAACAAACATGACAATTTTTCTTACAGAAAACATGTTCTTCATATGTCAAAACAAAATTACCATCTGTATACAAGTTGGTGTAATACAAGTTGTCATATAATGTATATTATACACATACACATTGTAGCGATAGCCGATCGTTGGACTAGAACCAGAAGAATAGATATGACTCGGGGAGCGAGAGGACAAAAATAACGGATAAATTGTTTTGCAAAGTGGTACCATATATTATTAATTAAAGTAGACAAACAGGACAAGACAAGTAAACATTTGAATGGCCATTCACATAATTTGTCATAGTGGTTCACAATGATATTGCACTTATTAAATTTATAAAACCCACGGCCCCCCACACAGTTCAGTTCTTTTGGATAAGATGATTAAAATCCAAACAGGTTTATGTCCAAAACCCACATAGTCCATGAATATATGTTTGAAGTAAAAGTTCCATGAACCAAAGACCAGAAAAATTAGGTGCGAGGAAGAAAGCGTTCAAAAGGCTACAGTGAGCCGCCTACCGGCCCGACCCGAGCGGGTGCAGTTCACACTGTTCTCAAATCTTCAGGTTTGGGCTCAAGGCCAGAAAACGTGTTTTTCACCCGTGTTACACCTCTCTTTATTTTTTATTTTTATTTTTTATGTATTTAGAAGAGTGGTTATCTAGATTATTAATGCATTTATTTAATTCAGATAATATTCCCCTTCAAAGTTCTGATTCAGATATGCTTTAGTATATATTTCAATTATAATGGTCAAGGCAGTTGATTTTTGATTTGATAATGTTAGACCAGGAACTGAAACCCTGCTTGTGTAAGCGTCAATATCCACATCAAACAGCTGGGATGTTTGCAATCCTGTGGGGGTAAAATATACCACTTTCCAATTGCAAAACAATGTAGGGGGCCAATCTAATTTTGCTTCTACTTAAAGTTGTTCATATTATCTACTAGTTCTACTTGATGACCATACAAGTCTGCTTTGAGTTAAACTTTTGCTTTTAACTTGACACTTTGAATCACATACACCACTACATTTGAAACACTACTTGCCGAAAGCTTTCATTCCAATTTTGCTTGTTATGATATACCCATATTTGTCACTGCAGCCTAAAGCTGAATGCTGTTAATTTCATTTTGTTACTGCTACTTGAGACAACAAAAGTGGCTGTTGTTTAAAGATGCAGAGGCACTTACGAAACAATAAACTTCAGAAGCTGCTCAGGAAGTGACAGTTTAAAATGCAGTTGTGTTGCATAATCACAGTTGTTAAAGAATACTACATTAAACATTCAACATCTCACACAGAAACTCCTGGTGGCCACGTTGGCAGGCTTTATTGGATATGAAGAAAAATGGTGAATGCAAATGTTAGACAGACCTGACATCACATTGCCCTCAGAGCATCAGCAGCCATCCTGACATAATCATCTGCAACATTCACAACATAAACTAAATACATTCCTATAGTCGTCGTGAGAAAACAACAATGTTTGACCCAAGTGTTTGACCCTACTCCTCCCCTGACTTGAGTTTTGCACTGGAGTTCTCAGCCCAAGATACACAAGTAGAACATGGTTGTGCATAAGCTATAGCACCCTAAAAATTACATAGCCACGTCCCTGTTCCGCTGTGGGATCTAATCGTTTTGACACGTTCATTTTTCAAGGGCTTTTATTGACTTGACTTTACATGACCCAATCAGACATTGCAGCAAATGGATAACACCCCTGCCTTCTAAATACATTGAAAAACATACATCTTTCTGGGTGAATTCTCCCTGTGTCATTATGGGTGTAGATTGATGAATGAATGTATGTGAATAACTATTGTCATACTCATAAAACATACACATCCTTCTTGATTCTTATTTTTTACAATCACTTTAATGACCAGAACACTGATTGTTACTATGTTCTCAGGTTCTCCTCAGGCTAGTGGCACAGGAACGCTTCAGATCTACTTGATCGATGTGAACGACAACCCGCCAGTGCTGATCCCACGAGAGGCGCAGATCTGTGAGCACGGCCGGCCCAACTCCAGGATCAACATCACTGCCTCGGACGCAGACACCGACCCCAACGTGGGACCCTTTGTGTTCGAACTGCCTACCTTCCCAGCTGTCGTCCGCCGCAACTGGACCGTCTCCAGACTCACCGGTGAGTCTCAGGTCAAGTCTATCTGATATAGAGCAAGTTTGACCTGCTCATGGGGTAAAAAACATTTGAATGTCTTGGAATGAAATAAATCAAGAAGCTTGAGAATCAGATCAGGTTTTTCATTTGACCATTCGAACAATAGAATATTTTGGAATTGTTCATTGTTGAGGCAATAGTTTGTGATACCAATGATTTGGACATCTTTGACATTTCTTTTACAAATACAACTGTCACACCACAGTCAATTTTTTTTTTTAATTCTTGTAAAAATAAACTGTTATGAATCTATTATAAATTGTATACATTTTACAGTTGTGTGTGAGACGCACATCAGACTGCAATCATTACAAGCTCTTTTGGACACTGTTTGACCTGACTACATTAGGAATAGTCTAACTTGCTTTTGATTCAGAAACCCAATTACGTTGATGTAAAGAAAAAGGCTGTTTCCAGTTGAAAGAAACTTAGGGTTAACAGATGGGGACCCCTTTCTCTCATTAACTGCTGGGACAGTTGTGAGCTGTGAGCGAAGTTGAACAAAATGCCTGACAGAGCCTGCAGTGAGAAACACAGTCGCTATCCCGGTGTTGACGCACCATCTACGGCTCGTGACAAATGAGACCCATTCATCTGCCCTCCCCTTGGCAGCCAGTCTGTCACCTGATCCGGCCCAGATGGATGCTTCGCTGCAGTTGTCTTCTTGAGGACAAATCTGATGCCATACCTTGATCCTACTCCCACCGAGCCTCTTGTTCAAGCTTGACTAAATGATTGATGGAGAAGGTTATATTTGTTGTTGTTTTTATCTTAAACGCCTACATTGGTACACATGTGTCAAGATGATAGCTACTTCAAGAATTTCTCACCATTGCTGGCGAATAACTCTTAAATACACAAAGAACAGAAATACATTTATACAAGAGTAATTGAACAAACTTTTATTACATAATTTAAGCAGCTGTAGGAATTTTTGTGACCGGACCGGGTCCTTCTGTGCAGAGTTTGCATGTTTCTCCTTGTTTGTGTGGATTTTCTCCAGGAACTTCAGTTTTCCCACGTCAACCCAAATTGACGTAGATGAAATCCAGCTATGGTATTTCTGACCAATTCTAGCTCAAGATCTGGAGATGGGTCACCAGGCGCTGCACTGTAGCATGCACCGCTCCTGACAGGTCCATATGATTCAAATGTGGACAAATTTCCCAATGAAGACAATAAAGTGTACCTGAACCATATTCATTTTTGACACAGAGGAAATTACAGCCTGGGCTAAACTACTGAGTAGTACTGAAATTATTTGTATTTTTATTTCCAGGGGACTATGCTCAGTTGAAGCTAAAGATCTCATACCTGGAGGCTGGTGTCTACGAGATCCCTGTAATCGTGTCAGACTCAGGGAACCCTCCTCTGTCCAACCGTTCCATGCTCCGGATCAAAGTGTGTCCATGTGACGACAGCGGAGACTGCAGTGCCACCGGAGCAGTGGCAGCAGCAGGACTCGGCACAGGGGCCATTATCGCTATTCTTATCTGCATCATTATCCTGCTGAGTGAGTGCACACATAGTATAGGCTACACTAACCAACTTGTTTATTAATCTACTAACCACTTACTTTAGAGTTAGCGAAACTGAAGTGCTGCTTGGTGCTTAAATAACCACAGGCAAGAGTATTCTTGCCCAGTTGCGCATCAGAAGTAACACAAAAAACCTTGCTGTAATTCAACCTATTCATGAGTTTCAGCTTCCTCTTTATATGCAACAAATTAGAGGATTTTTGACCATTGAAAAGATATAATAATTGGTTTTGTATTAGTGATTGTTATAACAACAGTGCTAGTTTTTCATCACTCTGAAACCCATGGATTGTCATTGGCTGTGTGAGTCCATGTAAATCCTTAATAACGTGCTCTGTCCCAGGCATGGTGCTGCTGTTTGTGGTGTGGATGAAGCGCAGGGAGAAGGAGCGACAGGCCAAGCCTCTGCTCATTGATCCTGAGGATGACGTTCGAGACAATATCCTGAAATATGACGAGGAAGGGGGAGGCGAGGAGGACCAGGTACGAATCAGACTTTATTATTTAGTATCTTCTGTATCAACAAAAGTGGATTCATAGACATAATATAAATTCATTTTAAACATATATTTATTCACCCATTGTGAATGTATTAACTTTAACTGTGTTGATTGCAATCAGTGTTGGGTAGCATTACTTTTAAAAGTAACTTCTTATGTTAGCTCGTTACTGCCCTGGGAAACTTACACGTTACTGCGCTACTTTGTTATAAAAGTAACGTTTTAGAGTACTCTTGCATTACCAGTAATTAACATTACTGCATAAACTATATTGTTTTCCGACAATACCTTTTGCGTTGCCGAATACATGTAACAGTATATCATTAATAAAATATCAAATAAACAAGCAAAGTAAATGCATTTAAGTGAGCTTTATTTATCTTTTATTTACAGATTACCACAATACAACACATACAATAAGCACGTGTAGCCTGTGCTCAAGCAATGAAAAACATGGCTAAACAAAATGAGTGGGTTGGCACGACAACAGAACACGCTTGTTTTAAACTGTAGTTCATTTAAATCAAACTCACCACATCACTGTTAACCTACATTTACTCCTCAGATACAAAGTAAGGGGTATAACAAAGGAGAAGGAGTTTTTCAAAAAGCGCATCTGAAAGTATTATTCTTTGGCGTGAGACAAGACTCACTAGTCACTACTGGCACAATGCGCATCTCCGACTCTCTACTCTGCGGCTGGGAAACAAACCTGGCTCTGGGATTGCGGTGAGGAAATGAGACTGGAAGAGAGATAGATCTTTCGCGTTACTGATTTGAAAGTAATTTGGGGAGTATTAGATTACATGAGTGCACAAAACGAATGCGTTGACCAAACTAATTTGAGTATCTTACGCGTTTCCCAACTCTAATTGCAATATGCTAATCTTGTGAGATATTATTGTTGGTGTGTCATACTAAAATAGAATTTTCATTTTAGTTCAAGTCTAAAACATTTTATTACATAAATAACAATGAATGTTTATTGTGTCAGCTATCATTTTGAACAGCGCTGCCAGGGCCCACTACAAAACCCTGTCACTCTGATTTAGAATACTGTACACAACAGGGAGTTAGAATAGACCAGAAAGTTGTATCTGGTCAGAGAAAGCTGAAATGAAATATGTTGTGTAGCGAAGGCACTTGGGTGACACTGATCATTAAATCCCAACGTTGATCCATGCAGGAC
This sequence comes from Chaenogobius annularis, assembly GCA_015082035.1. NCBI lineage: Eukaryota > Metazoa > Chordata > Actinopteri > Gobiiformes > Gobiidae > Chaenogobius > Chaenogobius annularis. The sequence continues at coordinate 890,843 of BJKM01000163.1, read as the reverse complement.
TACGACCTGAGCCAGCTGCAGCAGCCAGAGTCTCTGGAGCACATCATGAATAAGCCTACAGGAGTGCGGAGGGTCGACGAGAGGCCGGTGATCACAGCTGAGTCGCAGTACCCTGTGCGCCCTAGTCTTCCCCACCCAGGAGACATCGGGGACTTTATTAATGACGTAAGTTCGTTTTACCACCCTGACACTTTACCACCCTGACACTCTACCACCCTGACACTGGCCACTCATTATTCGCCAACAAGGATTATCACTGTAATTGCTATGGTTTTGGAAGGCCTGCGTGTGTTTTCCTCTGTGTTCTCCTCTGTGTTTTCCTCTGTGTTCTCCTCTGTGTTTTCCTCTGTGTTCTCCTCTGTGTTCTCCTCTGTGTTCTCCTCAGCGTTCTCCTCGGCGTTCTCCTCGGTCACACATGTACACCACTCCTCAGGTTTTATCTCAGATGGTGGAGATGGTGTGGGTTCACTTGGTGTGACCAGCAGCAAATAACAAACAAATAAATAAATAAGTTGGATGCTTATTTAATCTTCACATTTAAAGTGAATATGACTTTCTGATTAGCCTATTACTTATTATTTATTATTATTTTAGTAATAATAGTACCAGTTTCCATAGTTTTACAAGCTGGAGAAAAAAGTTGCAAGTTTGAGTGCATGGTTCTAAAAAGTTTATAACCTGACTTTGAATTGAGTTCCACACAATATCAATCTGGACAGGCTCTCGCCGAAAGCAGTCGGGAAAAGACGTAACGTCATGACAAATGCTTGAATCTGATTGGTCAAAGCGTCACAACAAGAACAAGCCGAGAAATCCAGTCAGAGAAAAGAAAAGACTTCTTCCCCATCCTCATCCTCAAATACACAAAGCGCTTCTATGGGCACGTTTTAATCCGTTAATCTGCTAAAATAGGCCAAAGTACATCTGTTGGCGTCGTCATGTTTGTTTTATTTCTTCCTTTTGACTTGCGCCCAAACTACAATGCTGCGCTGTGATTGGTCAGCCACTCAGCAGCTTAGCTCAAAGTGAACAGCCCGAGCCCGACCAGATGGATTCTCAAGAGTTTGTGAAACAAATATCACAAGAATTCATCTGGCTGGAGCCAAGTATTTTATGCATATTGTAGAATAACCATATGTTTGCGTGTCAAAACTATTTTCCCAATTTGAGGCTGACTTGACTAATGTACCGCCTTGACTTGATTTAAGATTTGCTCTTTGTGACTTGAGACTTGGCTTGAGTCTAATGACTTGGAATGACTTGGGTTTTACAAATTATATTTCTAAAGAACTATAATGCATGTAAATTTGGCGCATTTGTGTTTACGTTAGCCATGTGCTCCTCATACTTTCGATATCACAAAAGCGCCCTAAATCACTTCAGGGGAGGACGGGTGAATTTACGCGTCTTTGGATGGATTAAAACTATTACAACATCTGTGAGTGACAAAATTAAGACTAAATATTAGATATTTATTGTTCACACAACTTTTTTGAACATTTACTACGTGAGCAGGGTAAAAACATCAATCATCCAGGCCTTTAAACTTTACAGAAAAGAGCCTTTATTTGAAGTATAATTTCACCTAGTATAATCCGAGATCTCATTCAAAAATATCCAATTGCAGACTTGTAATTGCTGGAATTACAAGTGTAAGCCGCTCCGCAATACGCACGACCACTGTTATTGTTTTCTTCCGAGATTTTTGACCCGCACACGCCCCCTGGTAAGCAGAAAGGGAGTGCAGATCTGTTTTAGGCCGTTTTATGGCCGACATTTCTTTTGATTTTGTTTTATACGTATAAAGAAACATGTCACCTACACTTCTTTCTCCGGAACTGTGCCAAAAACGATAAGAAGAAAACTTAAAAGTGAGAAGATAAACGGGGCACTTATGACTCCAATGTTAAACGCAGCTCCACATTACCTCTGATCTATGCCAGAGCCACGGCAATTATTATTGTAAGCAAACCGATAACAGGCAGACTCTGACATAACCTGCTAGTTTTATGAGAAGTGGAGCAGCGACTGCTGCCACCGCCATTAGAAGAGAGAGGCAGCTTCTCCAGTGAGTTTCAAACTTTGATTACACCAGATTTCTACAGTGTCACGCTGTTATGTTTGTAAGTACTTACTATGTTTTCATAGTTCAGTTTTAGGGGCTTGTTAACTATACAGTCCGATAGAGAGAGGCAAATGTGAGGCTGTGGCTTCTCTTATTCAACTAACACAGAAGTGAATTTGAGTGTTAAAACTTCCCTAAAAGTTTTTAAATCTTTTACCCAAGCCCCTGACGTCACAATCGCAAAAACTTTAGATAGTGACCTCAAATCTGGTGATTTTATGTGTGATCACGATGTGACGTCATCGCGATGGCTTGTGTTCTGTTGGCAGCAGTGCGGAATAGCGCAACCCTGGTTCTTTGATAACAGTGAGGTGTTTCACCATGGGCATCGCTTTGGGCGTCCGTGAATGGTCACGACCAAGGGATTTTATTCCTATATAGAAAGATTAGGCAACACTCATGCGTAATGATTTGAGGGCAGTTGTTCTAAAGCAGTGACTCGACTTAACTTACTTGACCCTCATGACCTCGTGACATGGACTTGCACATGGGTGACTGAATCAAATTATGCTCCTGTCTTCATTGGTTTTGACTTGATACCTATGTTTATGCATGCTCGGGGAAAAAAAGAAAAATCTTCTCACATTAGTTTGGACAAATCAGCACTGCCCTTTTTTTTTGTCTTCTTTTTTTTTTTACAAATTGTAAAATAAAATAAGAATCTTAGGTACTTAACGTAGGTACTATAGGTACTTACAAATAAGAAGCTATTGCAACAAGGAAATGAAACAAAACAATAAATCAGAACTCCAGAATGTATTAGTGATCTTAATTCTACTGGGTGTATATCAAAACTAAAGGAGGAAGGAAACTGTGTTATAACTGATTAACAATGGGAACATATACATCTCAAAATCTCGTCTTTACAAAGAATTTAGTTTTGTAGAAAAATATATAATTTTTTTTTTTTATAACACCATTATCAAAGTGCATACCACTCGCACGGAATTGGTTGCTGGAGAAACTGTGGCTCACCAATATCATATGTTTTGGGAATGTCTGACTGTCCGAAAATATAGGACTGAGATTATTAGTGCACTACAGATTGTTTCCATCATTAGAATCCCACTTGACATCAGAACTGTGTATTTGGGCCTCAAAAATCCTGCCATGGACGCAATCAATGGATACCTTTGGTGCATACTTCTGGCAGCAGGCTATCACAAAAAATTGATGACTCAATCTGAGCCTATGATCAAGGATTCGGGGGGAAATTGGACAAACTTGGAACTGGACAAATTTGACAGACTCTGGACCATTTGCGTTTTTATGTTCTTTCTGAGCCATGTTTTGTTCTTGTTTGACATCTTGTATAAGCTACATCATCTAAAGCAACTATTAATAATACAGTTCCAGTAGTGACATGCCATCCAGTTTGACTCACGTTATGTGCTGTCTGTGCAGGGGCTGCGAGCTGCGGACAACGACCCCACGGCCCCACCCTACGACTCACTGCTGGTGTTCGACTACGAGGGCAGTGGCTCCACAGCGGGCTCGGTCAGCTCGCTCAACTCCAGCAGCTCAGGCGACCAAGACTATGACTACCTCAACGACTGGGGCCCCCGCTTCAAGAAGCTAGCGGACCTGTACGGAGGAGGGCAGGACGACTGAGAGCGGTGCTGGGACAGGCTGAGGAGGGGCAGCCAAGGACAGCTTCCCTCTAAGACCACGATGACCCAAGAATGGACCCTTCATGTGGGCTGTTACCGGGCTTGCCTTTTCCAGCCTGTGTGTGTAGGAAGTCTGCTGCAATTCTATTCTGGCTTTATAATTTTCTTAGTGGCAGATTTGTAGGGTTTTTGTTTTTTTCTCGGCTCGCCGCGCTGGACCTTTTGGGGATAAATCGATGCGGTCATAAGAGACACCGAAATATGTACTGTCACTGCAAATACAAATATCTACAGTAGTTGATATTGCTTAAATTTAGAATATAGATCTTTATGTGACTCGATTCAAGCTTATGGGGTTGTGCGATTGCTTTTGTGTTCCATATAAAACAGAGGGCTTGCATCAGGAAGAGTTGGTATATAAGTTATCCATCAGATATCGGTCTGATGTATTGGGATGATGTTTTGCCACTATTTGCCACCAATATTCTGTGTGTTCATGTATCATTCTCAAATCATCCTGACTTTTTGAAGATACTAATGTGCAAAAATAGAAATAGCAGGTCAACTAGGCTAAAAAATATGCCTGTATGATTAAAAAATATATATATTTCCCAGATAAATAAATTTAGATTTTTACAAAAGGGAAATGTTTCGGAACTTTACTAGAAATTAAGCAAGATGATTGCAGGTTTGACTCCTGGGCCGGACTGGGCCTTTCTGTGCAGAATTAGCATGTTTCTTTCCTTGTCTTGGTGTGTACTCCAGTCTCCCCCTTCAACACAAAAAGAAAATCCTCCAGCTACGGTAGTCCTGACCAAACCTTGCACAAAGATCTGGAGATAGGTCCCCCAGCGCCCAGTGCCCCCTTCTCCTGAGGAGATACCCCAGTGGCATTGAAGGATGGGTCAAATGCGGAGAACAAATTTCCTTACAGGGAATCACTTTATGATTGGCCAACCCTAAAGTAAAAGGAATCAAGTCAGAAAAAAGAAATAGGTTTATTTATTTGTTAGACCCATTCTTCACTAGTGACAAGATGTGTTATTTCAAAAAGTTCCCAAAATGAGAACGTCTTTTGTAGTCGAAATGTCTTAAGCTTTCAAAACCATAATAAAAACTTTGTTGCTATAGACCATTCTGGGATGAATAAGGACCAACATCGACAAATTCAGAATTTAAGCAATTTCAACTAATGAAGATATTCTTGCAGTGTTGTTATTGATTGTGCAGACCATGTTCTGCTTTAATATCAAACAGAAGAGAATGTTTTAAAATGGACTCAATCTCTTTCACTACGTCCACTTGAATTTCCTTACAAACAGAAGCACTGTCGTTTTATAAAGTGCCTTTTGTGGTGTGTGTTTTTGTATCCTGCTCTTCTCAGGATCGGTTACCATGTCTTAGCCCCTTTTGCGCTCTTGACTCTTCTCGAACTTGTGCGACCCCCTGGTGCTTCATCACGAGCGCGTACAACGCCAGGGGACAAGTTTATATCTGGTCCAGAAGAAGCCAGCACGTGTCGATTGGGGCAATAACCCTCTTCTCCATGGACCTGTTCCATCATGACTTTAAATATGCGACACTTTTTTATAACAATAAAGTGTTGGGTTTTTTCTAATTTTGTGGAGACTGGCGTTGTCTCTATGGACTTTTTGAAGCCATTATGAAGAGACTTGCCTGAACATTTATCTCCGTATGTTATGTAGGCATGATCTGACTATAGCCAGACAGCGGAAGGATTAGGAGGAATATGAAATCTTGGACGCCTTCAATTGAACATTCCCATTTTTTATAATCGGCCACAAAACTATTAAAAAGGTGCATGATTTTTATTTTTTTTTTCCTCAAACTGTTTTAACACTTGTTACTATGTGGTGAGAATGTTAAACTAGTCAGCGGGAACCATATGAATATACTCTGTACAAAGGCACTGGGTAAATAAAAATACTGTAAGATACCTATTTTTTGAAGTATTGATGACATAAACGTTGCTGCTCTTTTTTCTGCCAATGGACTTTTCCACTTTGTTTATTTCTTGTGCATTGCATAATCATGAGGTTACTTTAACTTATTACATCATTTTTTACAGATTATCTCAGTCATCCCTGACATGTCCTGGTAGAGTGAGTTTGTACTGCTTGCTAACAGTACGGTTACTACTTTTTTGTGTGTAAAGAAACCATTTGATTCCTTCATCTAGATACTGGATGTGTGCTTTAAAAAATAAACAAGACCAGTCTGTGGGTTATAATTTTTTGGTTTGTGTTGGAGCAATATTTCTATATTTGCTTCTTCATTTACAACAATCACTCAATATATTTTGTTGATAGTTTCACAACACACAGTAAGTGAGAACATAAACAATTGGTGGCCCAATTATTTTCGGGGGGGGGAATAATGTATGTGTGTGTGTGTATATGTTATATATCTATAATTCATACAAATTATTTGAATCTCTAATGCTCAGATCTTATTGTCCTACATAAAAAACAAAAAGATTCCACACTAGTATAAAGAAACTATACCCATGATAAAACTGAGCCTCAAAAAACATTTTTGCAGCTGTTATTTATTGAACGATACGTCGATTTAGAATTAATCGTGACATAAATATGAAATTCAGAAGAAACTGGAAAACGTAAGAGGAGATTGTTTTGATGAACTTAAATGCACCTTTTGTGAAAACTGAAGATGGAGACTCGCTCGTTTGACATTACAGTAGGAAATTGAAAAGGTGAATTCGTGAGAATGATCATATAACTGCATCCTCTTCCACAATTTGAACAATAGTAAAGATTTGTAACAATCAATTCAAGCCAACCACAAAACACTGCAAGTTATTCAAAAAGAAAATAAACTTGTCTGCTGTCCATCTTGTATGTTGTATTTATAAAGACTCAGAGCTGTTTCATTGGATTTTTGGCCGACCGTAAATATTGTTAATCTGAGTGCTTGCTCTTCTTAATTTCTGCCATTTGTTTCTCTGATTGTTAACTATAGGCCTATGACAATTCAACCTTCTGGAAATCCAACTCAGATTTAGCTGTACCAGACTTTTTGGCCTACAGTTAACTACAACTTCTGTCTTCTTTGCGGCACATTAAAAGTCTAGTCACTGCTTCTCCTCAGCTTTACTGCTTGGTGTTCTTAATCTGAATAATTGCCTTCCCTCCTTTTCAGCACCCTAATCAGACTTCCGTGTGTGTGTATAAATCTCTTCTGGGATTGAAGCAGTTAATCTTTGACCTTATTGTGTGCATATCACTTCATTTTCTTCTTGAAATGGAGTATGAGGCTGGTTGCGTAGCAATGCGTAGTCTCTTCCTGTGATTTCAATTAGGCAGAAGAAGAGCCAAAAGAGCCACTGGGGAGTGAATAGGGACTTAATCCACTCTGCCTGTGTGTCTATCAATTAGCCACGCCATTAATCCCTGTGGCATAATCTGCCTTCTAATGAGACGCCGCGAGACCAGGCGGTGGCACAAAAAATGTGGCTAAGGTAAGATGCTGGTCATGGCCACAGCAGAGAGAGTGCATAGCCTTTACAGAACATTCTCGAAGGGGTAAAGAAGAGGTACATTGCACCAGCGAGATTTGATAAGCACCCTGGATTATAGTTAATAAAAACTGATGTGATTTTTGCCGTTAATCAACACAGGAATGTCCCGCAGTAATGAGAATACCCAACATTAAACCTTAGTTAACCTTTAGTCCAGTAATGAGCCCCGGTGTGGACTTGGCACCACTGTAGAGCTGTGTTAATAAAGGAAGTCATCAGCACCAGGCTCCGCAGCTGAAATAATCACGTCCGTGGTGAAAAGTCATCATGGTCAGAGCCAGGCAGCACGTAAGCACATTAGCTTCATGGAGGAATGCTTTGGCTCTAATTGGAGTGGGCCCAGTTAGCACAGGCTTGTGAGCTGAGAAGAATATGTTGTTAACATTACCGTGGCTATTTTTAATGTTGATATTTATTCATTAATCTTATTGTGCTTGTTGTCACGGGGGGTTGCGGGTACTTTTGTCATTAGAAGAGCCTTGTGCCTCATCAATTCCACCAACAACTGGCAGTTATAGATGCAGTATATTCTTATTTCTTTATGACCACAGCAATAACTATTCTTCTCGGGGTCCACATAAACAAGCACATTGACAATTACATTTAAAATACATTGCACAAATAAAAGTTATGTTTGTATACAAGTAAACATTTAATTTACACATACAAATTCAAGAACTTCAAAAGACCGTCACCTGTTTTAATTTAACAATATCTAACAGTTAATGGCTGCCTCTTGACTTCCTTATTACATACAGCTTGCTTTGATGTATTTTTTCAAATATATGTTTTCGATCATCTTTATTAAATATGGAAGCAGCTTAATCCATACCGACACAGCTATGATACAGACTTCTTTAAAGATTTTGCTTTAGGCCATGAGTTGAGTGCCAGTTGGACAGCGAAAGCTATAAAACTGGGCCAGTTTGCAGGTCATTCTCTGCTCCAATGTCAACCATAAAACCTGGTGTGCATCCCTTCTACGCTCATAAAGCAAGTTAGAGCAAGTCTAGCAGCTCTATTTTGTGTAAGTTGTATTTTATTATGATTATCATTGAAGGCAGATGACCAAACTAACTTACAATAGTGTAGACAACCATTCTCTCTCTAATCGGTACCATTACAGCTGAAGCAAGCGTATTCTTGACACCCACAACATCACAACAAGGCATGAGGAATATCCTGGTGTTGAATTATTCCATCACTTTTGTAAAAGTTAGATATTCATATAGCAATTGAACAGCTCGTGATGATAAAATAACGCCATGAACAGGATTTATTCACAGAACCGTGATTTACTGTATGCAATATTAGCAGACAACAAAGAGAATATGTCTTGCACCATGCATGCACTTACACAAACATGTTCTTATTGTCTTAACAAAAACTGAAATCTATAAACTTGCAAAACCGTCAGATGTCTCAGGATTAGTGTCACAGGCAAGAATAAAAACTAGAGGAGTCTCAACAGTAAATAAATCATGGGCTATGCCTTTGGACGGATTTTGGAATTTTGTCGTTATCTTTATTTTTTCCATTTTGTCCATCATCTGATAAAAGGGAACTCTAAAGGTACTAGATATGTTGTATCAAAAAATACAGCTTTAACCCCCATATTTCCAGTCAAATCAATCATTCTGGAAAGAATCAGGGTCAGTTTGTTTTCCAAACACACCAATAAAAAATTACCCGAATATAAAAAATTAAAAGGACTTTTACATCGATTCTTTTTTACTTTATTACAAGTCCCTGAATTTTATTTTTTTGTGAATTTACCTTCAGCTTTTAAAAAGGAATTATCAAAACCAACAAATGCTCAAACTAGTGTCAATCAGCCGATCCCTCCAGAAACCAGTTTTACTCATTCATATATTTAACAAAGAAAATCTAGGTGGAATTTAAAATCTGATATTCCTCTGTGCAGAGCTTCTTTCCACTTATAATTATAGTAAATCAGACACCAGAATACAAAACTACAGAGAGTCAGCTCCACAAAGAGTCCAGCCAATTGTTCGTACTCCAAAGGGTTTAGAAACCAGTTTGAATTGGGGCTCATATAAGACATTTTAGTCAGAAAAAATAGGCCCTCAGCACAAGGTGTTTAGAATGTCTGGAGATGCCACACACAGTGACTGTTCGGACCCTGCTAGAATCATTTGTGTTTTTTATCATTTGCCTGTTGTATTGAGCAGCATATCAGATTTGTTACACGGTTCTTCTAATGTGAGAGTATGATATTATGTGAGGAATGAACCAAAGATGATCAATTTAGGTGAGAATGGCACAACTTTTATTTCACGTATTCTGATTGTACTTGTACTTACTGATTTGATTTCAGTATTTCATTATAATGGATGATAATGGTGATTAAGCATCTTTACTGTTAAGTCTTTCCTCCATCACAATCAGCATCAACAAATCGAAATAGAAAAACCTAAACCCCATACTCCTTCTTAGATAGCTTCGGGGTATTCTTGCCTTGTGTATTGTAAATAAATTTCCCACTTCAAATGTGTCCTGGTCGGGCTATTTTAATTTCCTTTCTGTACCTCTATAGAGAGTCTCCCAGGCCCGTGTTGAGAGCCTAAAGTGAAAAACACCGGTTGTGAGGCCCACTGCGTAATCATGTATAGTTTAGTATCTTTCTGAGCCTGCTTTTGTGCTGACACCACTTGGAGTCGCATGCTATTTCAGAAGCGGTCAAAAAAATGAGAACAAAGCCAGCAGGGTAAATAAATGTCCCCGGCAGCACTCAGGGGAGAGAGGATGCACTGTTTAATGACCAGCCATTTGTGATATGGATGAGTGGCCTATAGAAGGAGCTGTGCAATTACCATGACACAGGATTTATCAGCTGTGAGCAGTCAATGTGGTCCGGAGGAAGACAGCAACACTCCCTGTGCTGCAAGACTATATGAATATGTTTTGTGTAACTTGTTTTTTGAACTCTTATGCAATACAGCAACAGGGTGTTATAAGCCAGTACATTCTTGGTGATGATGAGCAAAAGACTTGCATCTGCAGGCCCATGACTTTAGCGTCATCTGCCTTACCCGCAGTACAGATGCAATGCTTTGATGTAATCTTTAGCCCTCTTCATGAAGACTCCTCTTGTCTCTCAAGGATTTCACTTAAAGATGTTCCACAGAAAGGCCTTACACTTAAGTTTAAATGTTTTTCAAAACATTTTAGCTATATAAACACCTATAACGGAGTAAATGCTTTTAATTTAAAAGTTTTATGTCATACTCGTACAATTTCCCCCCCAAAATTCTTGCAAATACATTGGTGTAATCTCTCACTCGTCCAAGAGAGATCCAACACAGAAAACGTTTCAAAAGTAGTTTTCAGTCGGACTGAAAAGGAATTTCTGATAGAAGTTGAAATGTCTTGAGTTTTACTCCAATGAGACAAGAAGGTGGCAGACCCTCCACCAGACACCAAACATTTATATTTAATATATTTTAAACCCATCAAATCAACATTAATTTATAGAGAACACTTTAAACAGTGGAAGCTTAGAAAGGGATGAACAATAATAAACAAAGTGTCTCTCTCGAGTTAAATGTTAACAAGAAAAGATGTGTTTTGAACTAGGATTTCAAGTGATTTTGCCGTTCTAATGTGTCCACATGCGATAAAGAAGAAAAAAGGTGAAATAAAGCATGTTGCATTCCAGTTTAGACACAATCATCTACTATAGCTTCGATATCTGCCTCGTAACAATATATTGTAGGTTCTTTAAAAGTTTGTTTGTTTTTTTTGTTTACTTCATAATTTATGTTTCTCCATAGCAGCAAAACTCCACAATATTGTTTAACATGAGCAACTTTAAAATCTGCATCTGAAATTTATGAGGCACCAAACGGCCACACAGGGAGTCTTATTACATTATTCTGTCACTTTAACTTCGTTTGTGTCACCTTACCATTTCATGCGTTTTGAAGTGAGGATATTCATGCTGCTTCCCAAAGTATATTTATAAGTGTGACCACCTACTCACATGTTTTCTTCTGCTTTAACTCCCGGGGTCCTAAAATGATTTACCACTGGAGTGCAAGTAGGGCATCTGAGGTGCTCCCTGCAGCATTGAAGTTTAATCAGCAGCGTATAATTCCTCACCTGGGTTAAGCCTCCCCTATAGGACACAAGTGCAATGAGATCCCTCCTGCTCTCCTAAACCCACTGTGTCCTACAGGAACGGCAGCGTCACTCAGGCACCGCAGCACCCTTTATATGTATACGACTTGTTAGTATGAATTAATAATCACGCAGTCAGCACACATATAGTGAAATAAAATAATAATAAAGGCGTGTCATAGGAGGAATGACAGTGTTTGAGCTGCTGTTTGTTGGACTGGAAGTTGAGATGAATCATCTGTGAAGCAAATATTGGGGCTCTTTACGATGGTCCAACATCAAGAATTAAAATCAACGGTCATCTGACAGATCCATTAACTCTAAAAATCATGCTGGCAACCCCCTCTGACCTTTAGAAAGACTTACACATTTAAATGGCAAGTGAATCTCTTAAGATATTTAGGTGTGGTACTCCATAGAGACATCAGCTATTTTGGAGAAAAATGGTACCCCTCTCTTAATTACTATTAAAAAAGATCGCAAAAAATTGAATCTTATCCCATACTTAAGTCTAAGTCAAAGGCTTGAAACTATAGAAAATTATTTTTGCCCAGATTTCTCTCTATTTCTTTCTATTCCAGACTCTTCCCATTTCCATCCCCAACCGGCTGTTTGATGAGTGGAATTAAACAATATCTAGATTTGTATAACAAAGAAAGAAACCTGGTGTCCAATTTTAAAATTTACAAATAACAAAATAAAAAGGAGGTTGAAAAATCACTTTATTTCAGCTCAGAGCGTTGCTGTTCTGGTGTGATCCAGAAATATGAAGCACAATGGAAAAATATTGAGATTGGTGTTGTGCCGGGGATTCCTGTACAGGCCTTAATGGCAGATGACAAAAGGTCGAGTTGTTTGGAGGGAGGGGAGAATCCCTGGGTGAAGTCTGTGCTTTCAACATGGAAGGACCTAATCAAAACATACAAATTAAACAAATATGTTAAAATCTTAAATTTAAATCTTAAAACACCTAACAGCACAGATTCAAGATTTAAAGTCTGAACAACAAAAGGTATAAAGGTTTTATACCAGATTGTAAAGAAGAATAATCTGAAGAGCTTTGATATGTTGAAATAATCCTTTGATTTAAAGAAACAGGACTTTTATAGGTATTTGCAAATAAGGAGTTATTATAACCAAGAAATCAAACAGATTAATGACTATCATAGCCCTTTGACTGAAATATTTATTAAAGCTTATAAATCAGAACTTTCAAGAGGAATAATATCCAAATTATATAAATGTATTAAGAATTTGGGATGTCACTCTAATGGTTACATTAAGGATAGAAGGGAAAGAGAGGGCCACTTTGTTTTGGATGATGAAGAGTGGGAGAGTATATGTACATCTCAGTGGAAAACCGCAAAATCACATGTTGGAGAGAATTCTGTTGGAAAAATGTGTCACGTTTCTTTTGAACACCATGTCAAAGGGCCCATAACTCACAGGGAAACGCTGACTGTTGTAGAAATTGTGGCAGCCAGGAGGCAAACCATTATCACGTGTTTTGGGATTGTCCTGTTGCCCAGAGGTTTTGTATTGAGATCAATAAAGCTCTACAGACAATTTATATCGCCATCCCGCAAAATTTCAGGACGATGTATTTGGGTCTCAGGACACAATCGGCAGCTATTTCTGGAGCATCTTCCTGGCGGCAGCAAAAAAGGCCCTCACAAAACAATGGATATACACAAAATGCACCGACAATCAAGGATTGGACATACATTATACTGGACATTCGAAAAATGGAAGAAAAAAAGCACATTCCGACTAAATTTGAAAGTGGGCACATTTCTGTCTGTGGGCAAAGTGGGACAGATTTTTGGATTCACATGTGTTTTAGTTTCTATTGTTTTGCTGGATGTCTTTTCATTTATATCTCTTGTTCTCTCTCTGTTCTTGTTTTGTTATGTTTCATATATTTTTTATTTCTTTTTTATTACGTTATATATTATTATTATTATTATTATTATTATTTATTATTATTATTATTATACAGTCACTCAATAAAATCCTATTTCCAAAAATGTTATGATAAGAGTGTTATTAAACTGAGTGAAAAATTCTAGTAAATGGTACTGTTCAGTTTACCATTGCTGCAAGAATTATGAGCCAAACGTAAATCCTTGTTAAATTCAACAGAAAGTGTCCTTTAAACATGGAAGCCTTAAAAATGTCAAGACAGGTAAATAGTTCTATATTGACACAATTTAAATTTCATCCAAAATGGGAAAATCAGACTGGAAACAAACCCAGAAACAGGGAGCAATGAAGAATCAGGCCTAAACAAAACAAGGGGAGAAGATCAGATATAAATGTCTCCTTTGACTGGTCAACAATCCAGCAAAAACTGACTGAACAGAGGGAGAGTATATGAATTACCCTGAGATGATTAGGGAATGAGAAGTAGCTGTGGAGAGCATGAAAACCAGGGAGGTAGCAAAAGATGGACCGAATTAGGCTGAAAACTGGAACTAGACTGAGGATAAACAAAAATGCAAAAGGCAGATCTGTGACAATAAGTGCTTACAAGCAGATTGCAAGTGCAAGTGCTTATTAATGCATTATAAACAGTTTACTAAGGAATCTTAACATAAAGTGTTACATTTTTGTTTTGTTTTTCTTAATAATTTGCTGAATGTTCTCCCCTCTCTCACCCCCATTTCACATTACGCTCTAATAAAGCCTGCAGGACAAATAGCAAACCATATTTTTAAAACATGTTTTTTAAATCATAAACAACATCAACCCCTAAAAGCTTTTAACCATGTGTCCCCTCACCATTAGTTTACTCTGAATTGTATTTTGGTTGATTTATGAGGCTTTTATGAGGCTTGCTTTGAAATAATTTCCATTTTCACCTATCCCCTTCCCGCCCACTGCCTTCTGTACTTAGTTGTGTTTATTCAAAATTTGAACTCTGGGCACATACTACACACTTAAGATTAAGCAACATCACATTTTCAAATATAAAAACACAGCAAATAAGAATTTGCTGCAGTGAAAAGTCAGCATAGACTCCGTTCTGCTGTTTTGAACCAGACGTCAACATGTTTATATTTCCTTTTTTATTTTCAGGTCATTTTGGATCAATGATGCTGTTTACCAGAAACGACATGTAAAATAGTGATCAGTAAAAAGCATAATGTCTCTTCTTTAAGAGTCAAGGCTGCTCTGTTAATAAGTGATTTTTTTTATTATTTGGAATGCTAATTGGACTTTTTGTATATTCTAAACAAAGTATGTGCCAACTGACCCGACGTATTTAGTCTTTGGTCTGTGTTTATGAGCTTTGTGTGCAAGACCTATTTACAAATGTAGCTGCCGGTGTCCTGCCGTCTGATATTGCCTGCTGTTGTGCTCTATTAAAGAGGGCAACAGACTATTAACCCCTGTGTCAATACCTTGGCCGCTCAGCCAGGCTTACAACACCATTTCTGCTTCTATGACAAACACAGTCCTTAGTTCAGCCTCTGTCTCACCACCCACCTCCACACACCCGGGTCCTACTACTGTCAGCACTAACCCCCGCCGGGACAAGGACACACGGCACAAATGGAGCTGTGAAAAGTTGTAGACTAATAAAGCGGTGTCGCATGGGAGCAAATCAGTCTTTTGTTTCAACATAAAAGTGAGCTGGTGCGTTTTAATGGATTGTAAAAGGCAGCGACTGAAACGCAGCGCGCACACATCAGTACATCCCAATCACGCTCTCTCATCCCTCTGAGGACACGTCTATTCAGAAGCGCAGGGCCTTAATCAACAGCATGCAAAGAGCCGTAGAAAGGGATAAAATTAATTAACTGACTTTTTAGTATTGCATTTGTCACACAGTGGGCAAAAAACTGAAGATTGTGAATGGGGAGTCTGGGATTTATTAGTTTTGTGAAGCAATATCAAAAACGTTAATTTCCAGTCTTCAGTCCAATAAACAGTCTCAGACAACGATCTCATGTTGTAAGAGCAGGATATGCACACAATGTAACTTGTGAAATGTTTTTATTTATCATGTAAGGAATTTGATCATTTGTTTTGGCGAATAGTTTGGGTTCACATGACGCCACAACAGTCAAGAAATCCTGTAGATTAAAGTAAGATGGAGGGCAGACAAAATGAAAACTGGACAGCAGACACAACACAAGACGACTTACATTTCTTCTCACTATTGAAAGCTTGTTGTAATCTTCAGGAAAAGGAACACGCTTTCAGAAGCGCCACCATCAAAGTTCATTCAGTGGTATAATGTGTTTTTTAACTCAAATGCAGAGATTTTGTCATGGTTTATTTTTCTGTGTAATTGTAGGGCCTATCCTATGTGAAAAACTGGCACAAAATTCTGTGTTTAATAAAAGGGCATGAACTACTGATATATCCATGCATGAATTCATGATGTATTCATGCATTAGTTCACTATGATTTATAGTTTTTATAAAGTATGACCATGATTCCATGTGGTTTCATAGATGACTTCATTCATGAATTAAACCTCTAACTCTTGGTAACATGGAAATCCCATTAGTTCATCATGATCTTTAAACCAACTATGAATACAAGAAAGTATCCAGTTTTGCTGACATTTGTATTGTTTATGCTTTGTTTTTTTTAATTTGTTTTTTATGTCATACTTTGGGAAATCTCAGGCAAAGCGATAGCATCTCAATGGAGACAAGTTGGTCAACTTTCCAACAAACTGGTGACACCTTTAAATTCTTCTGCACGATCACTGTCAAAAAACGTATTTGGCTTTTGGTGTTAACATCCCAAAATGACTGAGTAATAACTGTGCTATTTGTGATCATCCTATCCATTAAACTTAAAAAACATATTTGTTTAAAGCCTAAAAAAAGCACCACTAGCTAAGGGGATCAATAATGATGAATAAATGTTAAGTTCATCACAGCTGTAAGTTTTATACTAAACTTAGACTTGGTTCTTTGTCTGTAGCTTTTGTAAACAGAATTCATGATGTTCATGTATGACTTTTGAAATCGTGTACAAAACTGTAGAATTTCTTGTATTCATAGTAGGTTTAAAGATCATGATGAACTAACAGGATTGTTCGCTCATTACAAGAGTTAATTGTTTAATTCATGAATGAAGTCATCTATGGAACCACATGAAATCATGGTAATCCCTGATCAATTATTGTGAACAAATCGTGAATACATCTCGAATTCATGCAGGACTATATCAGTAGTTCATGTCCCCTTATTATAAAATGTTACCAATATTACCATATAGAAATATGTTCTTTGCATTTGACCCATCCTTTAATGCCGTTCAGCATATTGAACTATTGTCCCTGTTTTATGTCACATGCACAACAAATAAGCATCTCAAATATGTCTCAATGATATATATTTACATAATAATTTAACTTAGAATGTCATATGGAGAAAACATAGTTCAATTATAGTATCTGTTCAGGGGGAACATTTTATTTTGGGGTTGTCAAAAAATACCCAGATACTAATGGATACAGGGTGCACGGTGGCAGAGCGTTTAGAGCTCTCGCCTCCCAAGAAGGAAATCATGGGAAATCACATCACATGATTTCTCTGGGTGGAGTCTGCATGTCCTCCCTGTGTTACCGTGGGTTCTCTCCGGGTTCTGCGGCTTCCTCCCACCGTCCAAAGACATGCATGTGTTAGGTAAATTGGCAACTGTAAATTGACCCTAGTGAATGAATGTGAGAGTGAATGGTTGTCTGTGTGTCTATGTCTCTGTGTTAGCCCTGCGGCAAGTTGGCCACTGTCCAGGGTGTACCCCGCCTAAGGCCCAAAGGCACTGGGATAGGCTCCAGTCACCCGCGACCCCTAACGGAAACAAGCGGTACAAAATGGATGGATGGACTAATGGATACTAAAACTAGTATCAACAATAAACAAATGTCAACACAGAAAAAAACAACAACAACATGAATACCTTTTCCATAGTATCGAAAATGAGTTTTAAATGTTACTATTGGTACAATATTTTAAACAATGCAGGACAAAACTAGACGTTGGGCTGCTGTGATCTTTTAAATTAATGAGAAACACTGGCATTATGTAAAGTCACCTCAGGCACCAGCACAAGTGGCAACACAGAATGTAACAAATTAATAGGCTCTCCCTTTAATAGTACGGTATAAAAGTGTGATGCCCCCCCTCGGCAGGCTTGTGGTGTTTACCCATCAACCCTCAGGTGCACCGAGCTGAGGTGTCACCATGGCAACCTGCTCCACCTACCCTCCCTTTCTGTTGTTGTCGCTCTGCCGCTGGCACTCAAGTGGGAGCTTATGTGGACTTAACAGTGAAAGAGCAGCAGTGTTGAGGAGTGGAGGGGGGGATTACCAGCAAAAATATTGGATCTGGAAACGGTACAAGGAGGTGAGGCCATACCTGCATCCACATACTCCAACAGGAAATGTTGGATATTCTGTGGTTTATATCGACTGTTACTCCTGCAGGTTAGACAAGCCAGGTAATATCACTGAACTCTGCAGGGCAGCCGGAGAAGTGGCGAAAGACTTTTGGTAAACATGCCTAAGAAATGGAGCATGAGCAGGTGAACAACATTAGCACTAAACCTGTAATAGACTGGATAAGGCACATCAACAATTACACAAATCATGAGAATCGATATGATTATTTCTGCCTTAAATTATACAGCGCCTTCCAAGATACTCAAAGCCTTTAACATTGCACTCATTCCCTGAGTGATGATAAGCTACAGCTGCCCTGTGGCTGCCTGGTGAGCACATAGCTGCCAATATGCCTAACAGTCTCACCACCAATCACCAGTGTTGGGTAGCGTTACTTTTAAAAGTCACTCATTATGTTACCTCGTTACTTCCCTGGAAAACTAACGCTTTAAGTTACTGCACTGCTTTAGAGTACACGTTAGAGTACTCTTGCGTTAATTAACATTATTGTATGACAATCCCTTTGTGTTGCTGAACACAGTAAAATAATCATTCAAATAAACGAGCAAAGTAAATGCATTTGACCGAGCTTTAGTTATCTTTTATGTTGACAGGTTACCACAATACAATGCCATACAATAAGCCTGTAGGCCTGTGCTCAAGCAATGAAAAACATGGCTAAAACAAAATGAGTGGATTGGCAAGAGCACTGACGCACAACAACAGAATGCACTTGTTTTAGCACTGTAGTTTATTGAAATCAAACTCACCACATCGCCGTTACCTTACATTTACTCCTCAACAACACAATAGTGGTTATAACAAAGGAGAAGGAGTTTTTCGAAACGTGCATCTGAAAGTTTTTTTCTCTTTGGCGTGAGGACAAGCCTTCCAGGCACAGGGATTGCGGTGAGGAGATGAGACTGGCAGAGAGATGAGATCCAATCAAAACTAACGCATTATTTTTGAAAAAGTAATTTAGGGAGTACTAGATTACATGGGTGCACAAAACTAACTACGTTCCTCGTTACTCTAAAAAAGTAATTTGAGTACTATAATGCGTTACGAGCTAACGCAGCAATCCCAAACTTTTTTCCTCACGAGGACCGGTACAATTACAAGATTATTTTTTAGGGGCCGGTTGAAGGGGCCAGAGCCAGTAACAACCGGGTAAAATGTGTACAAACCCTTGTATAACTTTTAAAATAGCTTATTACTTATGTTTGCTGTTAATTAGATTGATTGGCTCTATATTTTCATGGTAAAACACATATAGCACATAGCAACAGACTATAAAACAGAAATTTTAATTCATCGTAAAACATAGATCACATTTGCCTCTGGGGACCGGTAACAGATGGCCCGTGGCCCCGGTTGTGGGCCCTGGCCTGGTGGTTGGGGACCCCTGAGCTAACGAGTTACCCCCAACTCTGCCCATTACACACCACATTCATACAAGGATGAATGTTTTGTCAAAGAGCTGCAGTGTGCACTGGTTGGAGCTGGGACACACCACCAACCTTAGGCAATATTGTACTTTCAACTTTCAATATGCAACAAGCTGAATGTTCATTTCTGCAGGCCTGAGCAGGGCGACCAGCACACGAGCATGTGGAGCTCAGCAGTGACCGCCTCAAGGTTCCAAAAGTGAATTTACCATTCATTTTCCATTCCAAGCAAGGCAATACAATTTCCATGGATACAAGCAGGTGGCGAACACTCCACCAGAAAAGTTACATAGTATGCCTTTCAAGAGATTTTGAGTTGATAGGTCGAAAAGCATTAAAAGCTGTTGTAGCTCATCAATGGGATTGAAGCTACAATATTGAAAATCCCCTCCACTGAGCCTCATAATAGCTTTTTTTTTTTTTTTCTTGATTTTTGTACGTAATATACATACACAAAAGATTAATTCATTCATTTTCTCTACCGCTTGTTCCCGTTAGGGGTCCTGGTGCCTTTGGGCCTTATACAAGATACAAAATAAATTCTTATTATTAATAATAATAGGACAAACATAAGTCCCACATTCAAGTCCCATCTAGTCCAAAGTTAATCAAATATTTTAAAATTAAGTCTGAATGTCATTTTTGGCTAATATCTGTTATGTCAGTCCATTCGTTAATCATTTGGTAGGTTTGTGTCACCATTTCTTTGCGATGGGCTTTTTTATCTTCCACCAATAGTAAATTCCAAAGGTATCCATTTATTGTGTCCATGGCAGGAGTTTTGAGGCCCAAATACATAGTTCTAAAATTGAGAAGGATGGCAATGTTAATAACCCGTTTGCAATGCCGAGTTAATTTCAATCCAATATGAGCACCAGGACAGTCCCAAAACACGTAATAGTGGTGTGCTTTTGGCTGTCACAGTTTCTGTAACCAGAATCAGAATCAGAAAGAGTTTATTGCCATTGTCAATGAAGAAAATTCAAAACATAGGAACTTGTCTCGGCCTTAAGGTGCAACATAAAACACTGAGTAAATAATAAAACAACATATATTCAATCAAAAAAGGGCATGCATTAGGAAACAATTTAAAATTACTATACAATAAAAATAAAAATAGGCATTTCTATGTACACAAGTTTACAGTTATGTTTAAAGTTATAGTGCAGAAAGTGACAGTGCAGTGAGTAGCTAAAGTAAAGTACAAGTACAAACCGAACTAAAGGGGGGACTAAGCACTGCCCTGCCTCACCATGCTTTTCAATGTCAGTGAGTCTGCAAGTGACCAATAACATTTTTGTAATTAAATAATCCATTTTAAATTTGCTCATTACTTTAATAAATAAGGCCCATAATATCGATTTTATATCTGGTTCCATTTGAAATAACTTATGTGTGTATCTTTCACACTTTGCTTGCGTTTTAACTGATGCTATGCTCAAATGAGCTACTGCCACCTTGAGGTTCTCAGGAAAACTTCTTACGACTGCAAGATGGGTCTCTTCTTTTGTTTGCTGCTGCTTAAAATTCCCATTTGTTGTTGTGCAAATAAAACCTGCTCCCAATCATAGCAGCATCAGGCCACCGTCCCACAGACAGAATGGCCTAGTTGAATGCTGCTCTTGTAGTTGGGAAACTTAACAGCTGATCTACCAGATGTGGCCCATTCCCTATGTGCTGTTATGATTATGGAGACAACGGTGAAAAGGCTTGTGGAGGGATTTAGGGGCACCATTGTGTGCACTGTTGTGCGTGCATTTGATGTAAAGACGTTGAACAAATATACATTTATGTGGGTATATCATAGTACACATAGAGGAATAAAGAGTTAAGATTTTCTGCAACTTTGAGAAAGCTTCACCCATTTCATTATTTGCACTTTAATCAAACGCTCCTTGACACTCGCTATGCAATGCTGCCCCCCAGTGGATTGTTCACGATGATTAAAGCCAATAAAAACAACGAATATGAATACAAGCAGAGCTTGTTTAAGGAAATACATTAATTAAACAAGTACTATTTCTAAATGGGTAAACGTATTTTTGGACTTGTATTAATCGTAGTAGGCCTATTATTAGGCATTATTAGTATTGGCAACAGTCTAAAATAAATGAGTTACCGGCAACTCCTTTCGGCCAATTAACAATTATCCAGCAGTTTTAGTGAATAGCATCCACTACTTTAGAGTGGAGTAGTACAAAATGTGCATGCTCATGTTAATAATGGAAATAATAGAAATTTGACTGTATCTTGTGTTTTAGCACAATTATTCTTATCAGAACTGGTACTGGAACTGGACAGTTTCGAACAGTTTGTTGCGGCAACTCAAGATCCCACTTCTAACTATAAATCTAGTGGAAAAAGTACAGAGCATGTGTGTGGGCTGTTTATAAACCAGGAAAATGCAGATTTTTCACTGTGAATATCAAAGATAGATGCCAGTCAACATCCAGGCTGAACTTTGGGGAATTCCTATTCATTAGAAATGTGTGATAGGTCTCCTTTGTGCAAAACATCCCTAATAAAATATTTCAAAGCAAGTAAAAGTATAATCAAAAGGTTGGCTTTCAAAATCCCAGTACTTTGAATCAATACCATTCTTTTCAGTAATAAAATGTTGTTGAAAGACATTTCGTGTAGTAATTATTGTAAAAAAAAAAACAATCAAAATTTATTCAACGTTGTAATAGAGAAAAGGTTATGATTTTTCCCTGTGGGTTAAATTCTCAATTCTATACAATTCTGTGTAAAACTTTAGGTAACATTTACAAATGTACAATAAACTCCCGAGTCAAAACCTCAAAATTCTAGGAGTTCAGTAGCACACCAACATAGAAGCACGTAAGGATCATCAGATGTACAAATTATTTAAAAAGTGAAAGTATTTGAGGGTCGCCAGCTAGAAAAATAGAATAGCTTTTAGGTAGATTTTGGTGAAGTGTTAAACAAAAAAGGGTAAAATATTTCAACAATAAATTGTGTCAAACTACATTTTGTTACAAACAAAATTAACTGCTGCAAAAGAAAAGTAAAAACATATTTTATGCTATCACATCTGAAAACCCACAACACAATACAAAATATGTAAATGAGCAGAAAATCAAAACTAGGTTAACATTGGGCAGAGTATTAGAGCCACACTGAGGTGAAAACGCAAAGATTATTACCAGTTTTAAAGTATTTTGTCAAGTAGCCACAAGTATAGTAGCTTGGAGGTGTAATTCACACCTATTAAGTTCAAATTAATCAAACTCTTATATAATCATTAAGAATTGGCAAAGTCAAAATGATGCTGCAATTGAAGCGTCTCCATACTTGCAATGTCTTGTTTGATGTTTCTCAGTGTAGGCTTAATACCAGATGAAACGGGGTTGTTACATGTCAATAAATAATTAAACACCAATTTAAGCCCATGTTTAGTAAATAAATACAATATAACAATCAAGTAAAGTAACCAGAGATGACATAGCAAAGCGCAAGCTCCTGCGTCTTAGTTACAGCAGGTTAATTGCTTAAGGGTGGCTTTATGGCTTCTTCATATTTAGGAAGGCAACTCAGTAGGTTACACAGTCTGGAGCTAATTCAAGAAAATAACATAATTTCAAAACGCTTTTTCATTCAAAGATATCTTGATTTTTTAAAGAAGTTTTAAACCTAATGTGCATAAAAATACCAGAAAATAAACTGTAGTTGTTACAGTGCATAATTATACAATAAGTCACTTATTCATACAAAAATTGTCATAAAACATAGACTCTATTTTAGCTCTTGGAAACAAGATGCAAATCAGTCTTAAAGAAAATAAAGGGAAGAGTCTGCGGAGTGAGGAGGGCGTGAGGGTGAGTATGGTCTGCGCTTTCCTCCTTGTCACTGTAAGTGTCCCTTTGTGCTCTTCACTTCCCTCTCTGTGTCCCGTCTGACATTAAGTCTATTTGAGAAAGCCCTTGTAGAGGAAATGGGAGCGACTGGTGGATCTCTCATTCTCCAAACAGAAGAGCAGGTCCCTGAGATTGACACGAGTGATGCGCTGTCGCGTGGGTCTGGAGCCTGATGCTGAGGCCCCTCCAGACACAGACGAGCCTGTTCCAGAGCCCTGCAATGCATTATGGGAAAAACAGACCACAAGAGAGCACAGGTCTTATTTTAGACATAATATATGAACTTTCCTGAGCTCTAATTGTTGAATATTGAATTCCACGAATGATCCACGAGTGATCCACGAATTTGTAATCTTCTACTAATATTACTAGCCCGGTGACCAAGCTTTATTACGCCCAAAGTTGGGATGTTAATTGACAAAGTCCAGACAAAAATGAATAGTCACAGTGTAGATTGATTGACCATATTATTATTATTATTATTATCACTTTATAACAGTAACCAGGATGACATCATTCACTCTGTCCTCTCCTTCTTGTTAGGCATAGCATCATTGGCCTTCAAAAGACGCAGTTCTGTTTCACACAATAAGTTTCAGCATCTGTAACCAGCATGTGACTTCCTCAAGGAGTGCTCTGATTGGTCATGAGTATCAGCGTCCGGGCAACGCCCCTTCACAAAAGAGTCTGTGCTGTGTTATGCGCATGTGCTTGTGATGCACCGATATGGACCTCTTAGGCCAATACTGAAAAAGCTTATATTCAGTTAATATTTACAACATGTTGTTAGGCTATTTTAAACACATTTTTAAAATATTTTTATCAAAGAAATACAGCTGTAAATTTTATTCTAGAATAAGGATAAAATCTTTTTCTTTAATGCATGCCTTATTTTATTTGATTTTGTTCACTGACACCGTTTCTGATTCTGATTCTGAAATCTATTTTAAAATATGTAGAACAATTTAGAACACATGGGACCTTTGGGAAAAAAGGAAAAAGTTTGATATAATTTTGCTATAATTTATTTCGCACTATGTTTAGATACAGGAAGGCTATAATATGATCATTCTTTATTACAGTAAAATTAGCCTTCACACTTTTCCATTCTGTGAATTTCTTGTTATATTTAGAGTATTTATCTAAAAATCTCTCTGTACCTCTCCAGTCCATGTGCCATCCTCGTGTTACAGCAGCAGCAACAGTCTCTCCTAGTCAGACTCTGTGTCTGATCAGACATTCAGCTTTCTCTCTTCTCCTTCTTTAAACCTCTCACACTAACGTTATTTGGAAAAAAACATGTCTAAACTGATTGTTTAGGAGGAAAACTAGTCAAACAATGTCAAAAAAAAAAAATCACATTTATTGTGGGTCGCAAGTGAATTTGTTGCACAGCACATATATTTATAAAATTTTAAAAGTCTGTAACTTTGTAATTGTTTTGGGTCTTGACTCAGACTGCATTAAAGTTTACAGGAGGTTCTGTAAGAATATAGCAGCAAAAAGCCTCTGTCTATGGAGCTGTTTTCTTCCTATTTCTGCAAAGGGAAGCAGAGTTAACTCTTTCATTACCGGAGCGTAATATCGGCTGATTTTGGTGTTTTTGGCCTATATATACCGATATTACTAAATGACGTGAATACTGATACTGGATAAATTTATTGGTGAATCCCGAGCATGAGCAGAACTTACTCTGGTTGATCCCACTCAGGCTTGTTTGGATATTGGTTCAAGCGGGGAGACACCTTGATAGGTGGTGGAAGATGGATCGGTGCGTACTGACCTTTAGGTTCGCCTAAATGACCCTAGTCTTACCTCAGAGACAGAAGAGGAAGAAGACAAATCCCCAATCTTCCTCTTCTTCCTGGGGCCGATGGCTGCCAGAGCTGTCAGGTTGGCCTCCCTCTGCCTCATCTGTGCAAGCTCTTGCTGCTGCATCTGAATTGAAACAAAATGAAGATGTAGTTAAATGACTGTGTACAATAATAGAGAAATATAATTAGATATTACAGTGTAATTTTACCTCTTTTGCCTTCTGTTTCAGTCTCAGTTGCTCTGGGTCCTCTTGCCGAGCTCGAGACTACAATGCCAAATATGAAACACAGTGACATACAGGCTACGAAAGAATTGTAGTGCATTCCAAACCTGATGAAATATATATGTGGAATACGTGGAGCCTTCCCTACCATCCATTTTGTATCCATTCAGAATGTATACATATAAAGTTCAAATATATATATTGATCTTTCTTTGGCCCGTAGGCTTTATTGGACAGGAAATAGTGTGAAATGTGGATGAGAAAAGGAAGGATTCAGCAAATTGTCGGAACCAGATTCAAACTCCCAACGCCGCAGCAGGCTGCACATGGAGCCATACGTGCTATTCACACAGTCACCAAGCGGCATCCAATGGTCAAATTTAATTAGCACATTACGTATGTTATAAACTATCTTTGTTACAGATGCGCAGTCGACCAGCAGATGGTATAAAGTTAAGAAACTATCATATTAAATCAACTATAACACACTATATCACAATAAGAATGTGATATTATAAATCTGGTGATAAGGACCACTGAGAATGGGAATCCTGATCCCCAAGGGCCCTGGAGTGACATTTTGTGTGTGTGTTTTTCAAAGTAATTTACACTTCTATATGTATTAGGTATTCAAAAGATTTATTTGACTTGGATCCTAGTGAAAAGTAATTGCATTACCTTAGCTGCCTTTAGGAGTATCTCTCTCTCCTGTTCCTCCTTCCGTTGCTTTTCCAACTGGTCCAGCTGCTCAAAGAACTTCAACTGAGCACGAACATCACTGCTCTGCTCGAAGTTATTGTCATCCTACCAACAGAGGGCAGTACTATGTATGTAAAAGGCACAAAAACCTCTATCTAAACATCAAATCTGAATAACAGTATTTAGCCTTTACTAACCTTAAAATTTATGTTTTTCTGCTGAGCTACTTGTGTAACCTTTTCCATCAAATTTTGGAGGTGTTGCTGAGTAGCATGAGACACCAATTTCACCACATCTGCGCCAAAATCTGTCACACCATGTCTCCTTCCTACATAGGAAAAACACAAAGTCCTTAAATCTGGAAAGGAAAGCTCTTTACATTGTGAAAAAGGCCCCTTAATCGCACCAATCTCCAACATCCTCCTCTGTAGTAAAGCACAGGAAAGAAACGCCTCATCTTCACAAGAATGTGTCACAGATCCCACCAGACTAGAATTAGTCGCCAGGATGTTAGCACTTTCTTCAGTTAGGTTTACTCCAGCCATAGAGGCCACATCATTGATGTCATCATCATCTCTGGAAGGAATAGGGACAAAACAAAAATGTATGTGTTAAAGCTTGGACAGGTTTGGATGTTCTTCTTTTACAAGGATATGTAGCTTTGACATGATCAGCTTTTGTATTTCTTTGTGAGACCCCAGAAATGTAAAAGGAATATAATAAAAAAGACTTACTTGAATGTGCCACCAGCCTCTTTCAGCTTGTTTCTTTGAGCCAGAGTCAGTGCTGTAGGACAAAGATGTTTAGAAATATCCACTTCAGCCATTGTCCTGTTATATCTGATATCTGAGAAATGGTCAGAAAAATTCTTGTCCCAGTTTACATCCATCTTGAAATTATTTTATTTGATTGTAAGGAAATTGAATATTTACTCTCGATAACATATTTTGTTTACTGACAATGGCAATAAAGCTTTTACTGATACTGACGCTAGTCAAAAAGTCAGACTGCTTGGAACAAGCGTTGAGAGATATCCACTTAACTACTTGGGCAAATAAAGAAAAGTTGAAAAGGTTGAATGCTTCTTGAAGCTCACTAGGCGTATGATGTACACAAGCAGCTACTCAAAGTGCACAATCCAATAGTTCTACTCTAACTGACCCCAAATTGAAGTTTCAGTAGGGAAGTCATCTGAACTACATGACTACATGTAAAGATAGTGAATGTTTAAACTGTTCTAGGTCTTATATGAGGTTAAGTCGCAGCAGTGATATTGGCAATAAAAATATCAGCAAGAGAAGAAGTATGTGATTTCCAGTCACAAATACTCTTTAGGTTTGTGAGTATGTATTCTCAGAAGCATTAGTAGTGGTTACAGAGTTCATCCCAAAAACTTGAACATTGGCACTGGTCCCAGCTCAGACCAGTGCATACTGGTACATATTTATGCCCTTGGCAAGGCACTTCACTCACCTTACCCATGTATGAATGTGCTTAAGTGAATGTAGCAACTGAACTGATGAGTGAATGGATAGTGAGTACAGTGTAGCACCTTGAGAGGCTTATCAAGCTTGTAAAGCAAAATACCAAAAATATTACCGGTAGTCACTAAACCCTCACCTGGCTGCAGCTCTTTTAGATGGACCTGCTGCTGCCCCAGCATTATTCGGCTCGGCACATGATTCCTGAGCGTTACCATGGAGGCTGTGGGTAGGTTTACTTGGGGTCTCACTATGGTTCTCTGCTGGTGTGTCTGGAGAACCTGCGGCCATTCAAATTAGGATTACGTCCAGTGCTTTCTTTGAATGCGAGCACTGTATGAAGCCTGTTTGGTTTACCAGGGAGGGGGACTGTCCTGGTTTGGTGACACTTGGCTGGAGAAGGGGTCTGGTGATTGTAGTGGTGACACGGGGCCCGGGGCTGCTGAGGATCACTGTGGAAGTGGTGGCGGCTGGACCTGAACTGGACTGAGGGAGCTGGCCCTGCTGGATAAAGGCTGTAGAGTCTGGCGTGAGCTGTCTCAAAGCCGGAAGACTCCTCTGCACACAACATAATATAAACAAGCACTAAATCTATTAAGTTTTCTTTCACTAAATAACTGAACATCCACAAATGCTAAACCTCATCATTTTGATGGGTCCACAAATAACTTAAGTCCTTACAGATGACTTTTACAACTTCTGTGATCAAGTAGTTTAGAATGTTGTGAAGCCAACATATTGGGAAAACAGGCTGTACCTTCAAGAAAGGCACTAGGTAAGGTTGGGGTGAAGAGTTCAACTCTTTGTACAGTCTGCTGGTGAATTCCTCCGCTTCCAGTCTGCCCTCCTGGGACGACACAACGTATAAAGGATGCAGGTTTTACAATAATATTGCGACGTATATGTAAAATATTATAGCATTACTAAGTGTATGTAATCCTCTTAGTGAATATGCACTCACCAGTAGGTCCTTTACCAATTCTCTAACACATGCTGCTGTCGCAGTCGACTGTTTCCCAGTAGATGCCAATTTTATTAATGTAGACAGGAAGTTCTTACATTTGTTCACATTTTCCATTGTCTCCTGGCATGAGTATAGTAATAAATACAAATAAAAACGACATCATAACTTCTGGCATACACACTCGGTCACTTTGGAACTCACTTTGCTGTATGTGTGTGGGGTTACTGTGGTTCCAGTTGGTCTGGGGGTCATTCCTGGCACTGTAGAACCAACTGCACTCTGCAGGTGAGAGGAGGAACACATGATCTTTAAAAGCGTGTCCTCAGAAAACAGGGAATATCAATATTTCTATAACAGAACGCATAGCTAGCATTGAACACATACATAAATTCAGCAATAATAGCATGATTAAAAAAGTGTAGCAATTGAGTCACTAACAAACTGTAGTAGGAGGTCTCTGTTACCTGAAGGATAGGGGGTCTGTGAAGTGTGGTGGTTTTTGGAAGAGTGGTTGGCCCAGGGCCTCCTGGTCGAAGGACAGTGTTGGGGGCCACTGGTCGACTAATAACAGCATTTCCTGGGGTCTATGTACAAATTTAGAAGAAAGAAACTTCTTTTTCAGTACAAAAACATATTTGTATAATACCTGACTTTACTACCTAATCTAAAACATTACAAAACTCTGAGAGAAATATTGTAATTCACATGTTTTGCCAGCTATCAAATAAAAAATAAAAAAATACAAAGAAGAAGGTCAGTTTTAGCATAATCTTTTACATCATTAAATCCTTCATATTCAACATTCAGATTCAGTTGTTGTTGTTGTTGTTGTTTTTAAAAAAAAAATTTTTTTTAATTTAATACAGTTCCTGAAGCCGGTCTGTCATCTAAATATTGGATGGCCCATAGACTTTATTGGGCAGGACAGTGTGGTGTAAAATGGGGATGAGAGAGGGAAGGATATTTTTTTTGACAAATTGTCAGAGCCATAATAACACTCACGTTGCTGCGGCCAGCTGCACATGGAGCCTGGCATATGAGTTAGCTACTCAGCCACCAAGCGACACGAGAAAGTCCTATCTTAACTTAGGCATAAAGCAGGGGCCAGTTGATGTTTCCCGCAGGCGGTGCCTTACCTGTCCAGGCGTTTGCATGTTTGTTGGAGTGGCTGCCCGCGGTGCCAAGCCTCCCTGAGCCTGGGCCTGCATCTGAGCCAGAGCCTGCTGAGGAATCATCAGCAGCTGTCCACTCTCACTGCGCACCAGCACCATTCCTGGAGCAGGTCAAACACAAACTACTGTTCAAATACTTCACATTTGAATAACTAAAATGTAGTCAACTCAAAATTGGGACGTAGGTTCTGTCATAATAATAATTTAATACCCATAACCATAACCATACATTGGCAATGACTAATTAGCAAGATTCCCTTTGGTTGTATACTTAATTGATGTTATTCAACTGAAATATTCATTAGTCAACTAATTATCATATTGGAATTACACAGTTTTTGCACAATAGCCGAAAGAAGGGAGCAACTGGTCTACTGTTTTTCTTCTTTTTTTTTTACACAGTTTCTTTTGTGTGTGCAAAAGTGTTATTATGTGAACTTCAGAGAGTATGTGACTTGTGAGTGCAGTTTGGGTCAGATCAAAAGAGAAACGTCTTAGTTTTGAGACACTTTTGACAGTGACACGCATCGCCCCCTGTCTATAAATCGCTTTTCGGGGCATGTCTTTAGTCAATAAAAATGTGTTGACTACAGCTATATTATATACTGTACATGGCCAAGACACGTTGTTCTCTGTTCAAGTCCACAAGATTTAGGAAAACTTTTGTTACGTGTGCATGCATGAATAATAAGCAATGGCCACAAAATACTGTATATATTGTCCAAAAAAATGAAAAGCATCAAACCGTACATTGGTTTGAAACATTCATTCATTCATTTTCTAGAGCTTGTTCCCGTTGTGAATGGTGCCTATCCCAGTGACTTTGGGCCTTAGGTTTGAAACATACAAATGTTTAAAACGCAGTCATCTGAACACTGTTTTATAAATAAAATAGATTTCTGTGAATACATAACCACAACATGGTCAGAGCAGTGACAATATAATGGCGTAAATTGTAATAAACGTATAATACAAATTAAACACACCAGGATGATTCTGACTATAAAACAATTACTATGCATGTTTCCATCAAAACTGAGCAGTACGGAACTATTTCCCACTGAATTGCATGACTAATAACAACAGCATTAGTACCATGCAGATGCAAAAGTAATAGTGAAGCATTCATTTTACTTTCATGAATTAACACAGGAAGCAATTGATAATTAAAGAGCCCATAAGCCTTAATGAATGCACATTACAGTATCATGACTGAATGCAACTGTAAAATGTTTCCTCACCTGGTGGGAGTTGGATGTTATGCACACTGGGCTGTCCAGGAGTTGGCTGGGGCAGCCTTGGTGCTAACATTTGAGGAGTCAGAGCTCGAACTCCACCTGGACTGGCAGAAAGAGAGACAGGGGTCCTGGGACTGACTGCCTGCTGAGGTGGGGACTGTATTATTGTAGCGGTGGGCTCCTGCTTGATTACATTGGAGCCTGTGCTGACAGATACAGCGCTGGGATCCGGGCTGTTGTTTACTAGAGGAGGATGTAGGCTGATACCTGTTGCAGTGACAGCTGCAGGGCTTCCATTGTTGTTGCCATTGAGAGCTACTATGTGCATAGGTGGTCTAACAAGTGTCACAGTGGCCCCTGCCACCTGGGTCCCAGCGTGGGTTTGAGAGTTTATGGGAGACGTCTGAATGACGCTATTAGAGGTGGGCAGCCCTTTTGTCAACAGTGGCCCGCTGTTGACAGATGTACTATTGCTGCTGTCGCTGTGTCCAGAGCCACTTGTCCCCTGAAGAGGGGCAGCGCTTCCTGAATTGTGAGAATTCATACTTTGGCTTCCATTCAAAGTCTGCACTGACAGTGAGTCGACTTTCCCCTGGAGAGCGGGCAGAGAAGTTACACCGCCGCTGACAACAAGTGGTGTGCCAGGGTCGTGTCCAGAGGAGTCCGTGCTGCTCGTCGGTGCGTCCATAGTTTAACCATGGGGGCTGGTTATTGACAGCCCCCCTGCACTTTAAGTTGGTTAGAAGGAGTAGAGAAGTGTTGAATAGGCAAAAGTCCGCCGATAGTTTCTGTCAATTCTGGTGCTTGTTGTTCGTACTTAAGAGAAGAAAACGAAGAGGAAAACATCATCAGTAGTAGTTACAGAGCGTACCTGCTTTAGCAATCACAAGTCTCAACTGGACATTAGCTCGCATTACCCCTTGTCTCTGAACTATAACTATGTAATAACCGGTTGCCTCGTTAAGAAGGCGTTACTATTGCACAATAATAACAGTTGTGACTCTACAGATTGCAGCTGATGATATGCAACATCTTTATTCACCTCAGAAAGTAAAAAAAGCTTATCCATCGGGCCAGAGCCAACCGCCATCTTCACACTTCTGCGAGCTTGTGAGAGTGAGGTACTTACTGACTGACGTGCGCATGCGCATAGCCTTCAGCCGCCTTCGCGCAGGCAGTGCCGCGGCCTCTGATTGGCTGAGCCGCGCTGTAAAAGGCGGTACCAATGGCTCCAGCTGTCAGTCCACGGGATGCCTGAGACGGAACAACATCGTGGCGGAGATTAACTTGTGTCGTCAAAGTTCTCAGCCCTGTTCACGAGTTGATAGATTATTCTTAGACGGTTCGCTCTTAAAGTAACACGCGATTAGATTTTTGGAGCTAAAACTTAGTTTTCATCAAGCGAACCACCCAAACTGAGCAGTTTAATTGCTGTCTATAAGCTGAGCAAGATGGCTGCAGTGTTTTGGCCACCAAGTGAAATTGTTGTTAAGAGGCGATTGAGGGCGCCACACCCACCGTTTAGAGATACAAGGCTTACTCAGCTGCTCGTGACCGACAGTGGACTCGTTTTTTATACAGTTAATTTAGGTAAATGTCCTTGTCCAGAATATTGTGGTGTTTTATTTATTTTCATGCCAAACTTTTAACATGACTAAATAAAAGTGTTAAAGGGCTGCAACAGTTTACTATAAAATGAAAAGAACTTCAAGCTAGGTGGGCCACCAGCTCATCACAGATGTAGATTAGTTCAGTTTCTGAAGGAACTTCAGGGTTGCTGAACCCCACAGGTTCATGAAGGGCATTTCGCGTGATGATGCCTGTATGTGAAGTGCATGAGAGACAAGACAATTAGCATATATTCTACATAAAATATGACATTTAATTCAATATTATACTAAAGAGTAGCGTCTGGTTAATTTTTTTTAATCTGGTATATATAAATTGATGTCACAGTCACAATTAAATCAAAATTTGTATGGATGGAGCAGTCTCTTCATTTAAACGGTCACTAGAGACCTCACTGTCACACACACGCGGCATTCACTCCTTATCAGTGCATGTGGTTTGTTGTGAAAGGCGTTTAAACGTGTTGTAGTTTGTGCGTTTTAGTTGGAAGAGTGTTCCAAAGGTTTGGTTTGAATGCGCGCAAACTGGACAAGGCTATATAGACATAAGGCCAACTATGCCGCCATCTTTGTGAGAACTTGTCCAATAATGGCTGTAAGTGCAAACGTTTTTTAAGATATGCTATAGCCTGCTAGTTTATTTTATTTTATTTTATTTTTTTAACAAGCGAAATAGGTAGAAGTGCGCACTTACAGCGCAGCTGAGTCTGATTGTCAGTGATAAAGCCGCAGGTGCCGGTTAATTGGAGACTGCTGCACATTTCTGAGGATCACTTGGTGCGTTAGTTTAGCGTCAGTAATTGTGTGTGTCAAATAGTAGACTGTTCCTTTCTCAGCGCAGCCATGAGTGGCGGAGGAACCCCGTACATTGGCAGCAAAATTAGTTTAATATCCAAAGCACAGATCCGTTATGAGGGCATATTGTCTTCGGTGGACACAGACAGGTCCACGGTGGCTTTAGCCAAAGGTAGGCTGTGATGCTGCATTTTGGTCTGTAAAGAGAGGCGTTTTCTTTGGTCTTAATTCACAAATGTTTTGTTGTGTAGTTAAATCTTACGGAACAGAGGACCGTCACACCGACAGACCAGTTCCACCCAAAGATGAGGTGTATGAATTTATAATCTTCAGAGGAAGTGATATCAAAGACATCACCGTCTCTGAACCCCCCAAACAGCACCATGGACTGCCACGTGATCCTGCTATTATACAGGTAACTTCGAGGTCATGGGGTTACAGCCTTTGGGCATAATGTGTTGGTCAATCAGGCTTCAGGTAACGGGCTTCAACGCACTTGGACCACCTACTGTTTGGTTGATGGGCTTCACTGTTAAGATATTGTCTGCCTTAACTTCCAAAATCTTTTGCTCTTGTTTTGTGTCCCAAGTCATCCCTTGGGAGCTCTTCTGGGTACCACCCACGCTGGAGCCCTTACAGAGACATGATGCCCACCTACAACCAGTTTGCTGCTAGCTCCCTACTGAACCAACAGTACAATGCAGCTCTGGGACTAGGTAAAGTCATGTGCAGTTAATAAAATTTATACATGCAAATCTCTCTTGCAGATTAGTCTTTTTCCACCTTTTTTGGAGCTATAGCATTAATGACGCAACTTGCATTAGATGTGACTGTGTACATTACTCTGCATTATCCCTTACTGTCCCCTTCCTTGAGGTCTTCATGGCTTCCCGACCAGAAGAGCACCCATGGTTGAACAGGCTGTGCAGACAGTGCCACTGTCCACTACAGGTCAGAAGAAGGGGAAGACCCCAGCCCAACCACAGAGCCGACAGCCTGTTCGCTCCAGCCAGCGCTCCAACCAGGACACCTCCCAGGCTCAGAAGGAAAATCTGCCATCCAGTAGGTACTTTGTCATTTAACCAGTTATAGCTACTGCAGATGACGGTGTGTCCCTTCCTCAGATCGGGCTTCGTCTCAACAGAGTGCATCTAAAGTTCAAACCCAAGCAGATGGCCAGAAACGCCGCCAGAAACAAGGTACATCCCCATATCAATAGAAATGTCACAAATGGCTTAATTAAGTGCAATATTTACTTTGAACTGTTTAGGATGTATTGGTCAGTACTTTCTGAAATCTTTGGAGTTTCTTTTTTATTTTAAACTGGCTTTTAATTTGACCCCTGTTTAGCCAATCGCAGGTCCAGAAACCGAAGTAAAGGACAACTTTTGGTTAAGAACTCAAAGGCCACCACTTTGCAGTTTGAGTCCGACTTTGATTTTGAAACAGCAAATGCTCAGTTTAAGGATGATCTCACTAAAGAGGTTGAAGGTGTGTATCCTGCCTTTTCTTCGGCTTTTATTTTATTTTCCATTTTAATCAGGTAAGAACCCTTTTGAGATGGAAACCTTTTTTCAAGGGTAACCTGGGGCAAAGTAAAGATGACAGCGCAGAAATATTCGAACATTGCACATTTAGAAAAGGGGAAACAATCTATATTTAAAAAGCCGTTTTTGAAAAGATTCACTTTTTTTAAATCTAACCAAAATCCCTGAAAGAATTTTACGCAATCTCAACTCCGACTGTAAGGAGTTCCAAGCTGCAGGAGCACCATAGGAGAAAGCTTGCGTTCCCAGTCCTCACACGAGGGACAAACAAACCAACGGATTACGTGAGCGCAGGGCATAATGACCCTCCGCACGAGGGCACACGAGTAGGAAGGTGCACAACTACATAACTTTATGCACTTAAAGCATCTAATGTGTGAACCTCCTTGCACCCAAAGACCAACCAGCCTTGATGTAGAGTTCAGTGATGGGTGAGCCTCCCACAATTTGTTGTGAATCTGAGTGATGCACAGTATCCAACGATTTATGCTATTTGGCAGATGCAGTTATGTATAGGGCATTAACAATATCAAACAGAAGCATAAAAGTAGCAATTACCAGACGTTTGCGGGCTTCAAGGGTTAAACTAGCTTTGAAGATGGAATTTGTGTATACATATACTTGTGTGTTTGTTACAGTTGAGAAGGTGGAATCAGGAGAGGCAGAAAACGGTCCACCCATTCAAGAGAAAAGTCTTGGCGATAAATACTATGATAAGACAAAGTGCTTCTTTGACAACATCTCTTCGGATCTCAAGCCCAGGTAAAGTGCACCGGTTTTCATTGCTTATAATGTAGTGTTAAGTCACATCTTTTTGTGCAGAAGAACCACTTGGGCTGAGGAGAAGAAGCTGAACATGGAGACGTTTGGCGTTCCAGGGCGGTTCTTGCGGGGAAGAGGCTTTCGCGGCAGAGGACGCAGAGGCCAGAGCAACACTGAGCAGAGGCCCCTCCCAAAAGTGGGTAGTGGGAGGGTGTAATTTTTGTTTTGTAAATAACCAAATTCTAGTTTTTCTACTTAAGTGCATTTTTTTTTATTTTCCATTGAAACGCTAAATTAATATGCCTTTCTTTTGTATATTGTATGTTTTATAATGGGGAAATATATTCTTTACGACTGCAGCTGTCCACTAGATGTGGATTAAGTTTACCTAAAGCATGCACTGGGGCTTTATCCTCAGCCAGCATGCATGTTTTTGTTTTGTCTGTGACTAATTTCCTCCTATATTGCTAAAGATGACTGACGGAGCATCTTTGTTTCTCATTGTATGAAATGTGGAGTGTTTGATTTAAACATTAACTATTGTAAATTCTGTCTCGTTGCTAATTAAATTGCCTCAAAAACTAAGTTTTCCTAAAATTGCTGCTGTGTAAATGTTGAAACTTTAAATGGCGTCATATTTACATCACTTTTACACTTTTTTTTTTTTTTTTTTTTTTTTTTTAGGTCACCGCCATTTGTACAGTGCCTCGTATCATAGTATAGCTTCTGAGAATTTTGTGTCATTAACATTTTAAATGCATTTGACAAATGGAAGCCAAGTTGTTGAATTCTGGGCTGAGGGTCTGCAGAACATTGTGGAAAGACTCTCTCTCCGGGATGGATATGTCCTCCAGTTCTGAGGGGCTGTCCTCGTCCCTCCTCTGAGTAAATGTGAGGTTTGGAGCGCAGCAGCTCATCCTCAAACTCTGGAGCAAAATTAACCTCTGGGGGGAAAAACATGGCCATTATACCTGTACCAGGAGCTTACAAGCAACTGCACATAACGGTAACTTACTCTTTGAAGTAATGTTGAGATTGCTTCATCCCACGCACTTTCTGAGTTTGAGTGGTGTCTAAAATGTGCCTCTCTGGACAACTGCACAAAAAAATTTCCTGTTAGGTCCGATACTGATTTTAGTATCATGAAAGCTTGTCAGTTTAGCACTGTTAGAGTATTCTGCTACCCTTTTAAAAGTTCTATGCCTTTTTGAATATTTCCCTTTTTGTTCTACTCCCCAAAAACTTAAGTCACACAATGTTAATGGTTTCTAGTTCCTTTCATAAATGACAGAATCCTTCCTCCGCATCTGACCCCCCCCCCCGCACCAGTCACCTGCACTCTGATGCCGGTGTACAGAGTCATTTCTAGGAGATATAAATTTGCGAAGTTTTGCGATGGGCAACATGTTAATGCAAAATGTCAAATCTACAATGTAGTCATTCTCACACAACTCGTAGTTCAATAATTCGCTCCATTACAAAATTAAAAATTTGAGTATACCTGCTGTTTGTAAAGAAGTTCTCCAATGGTTTTATCAGAATATGTTATCCACTAGAAGAGAAAAATATTTACATCAATATTCACAGTAATGAAAGTCTAATCTTTGTCCAGCGATGGTCTCTGGAACTGTTTGAAAATCAAGACGTTTCGACTTCCATCCGAAAGTAATTCTCCATCTGCAGACCTGGCCTGAGAATGCATATTTTTAGAATCTGAAAAGATTTATTGCCATTGTTAATGAACAGAATTCACAAACATAGGAACTTGTTTTGGCATTAAGGTGCAACATAAAACACTGATCAATAATAAAAACATATCTTATGCTACTCTGCATGAGAAGCATAAAAATCTGAGTTCTTAGCAGTAGCGTTCGGTCAGGGCAAGCGGTGATGGACCAATAAAATCTAAATGTTCTGAAATGTATCCAAATAAGCCCATTTTCCTCCCACTTCTGTTGCTGAATCTTGGCTGGAAGTCAGTGTATTTTAGTGCCTCTACAGACCAATGAGCAGTACTGCAGGAAAGTTGGTGGTTCTTCTCCTGCAGCAGCTCAGTCTTTGACTGTGTTCAGAGGCCTGTTCATGCTTCGCTCTCTTGAGCGTTTAGAACCAGAGCGGACGGCAGCTTCTTTTAGAGGTCTGTGCATGTTCTCTGAGGACCACACAGCCTCAGAACCCACGGCTCAATGCTCAAACCACGCTGAATCTTGGGTGCAACAGCAGCGCCAAGTTTCAATAAAGTAACTTCAAATCTTTAAGAGACCAGTCTTTGTATGTAGCTAAGGCTCTGTTCATGTTTCCAATGATTAGATGTTAGTTAAAAATACAAGCATACGTAGAGCGCTAATTTGTGTAATGGGATTAATTGGTGAAGTGAGCCTATTCAATCCATCCAGCATTCAAATTAGGTAAAGTAGTTAAATTCAGTGATAGGGGAGACTGGAGTTCAAGACTACAAGTCTCGCTCGCCCATACGTAAAAGTGACCACGTGCTACTGGTTTTCAAAATAGTGTCCAGATGATTACCTTTTGAATCCTTTTCTATCACAGTAATGAAAGTAGACCTTACCTCGTTGCCATGGTGGTGAAAATGCTGAGAAAATTGTTGTTCACTATATTCTGTAAAGTGTGTGTCCACTGTCTTTTGTTCCATATTCTGTTGAGTTAAATCCAGAGTTTTGTTTAGATAAACCAAATAAATGACAATCTTGCTATGATTTTGTACCATATTTGTATAAATAAGATTCCGGGCTCTATCACGCAGTCTGGGAGCTTGTTCATCAGAGGACACAGTGTGCACATTTAAAGGTATCTAAACAAAAAATAATACATTAACACATGTATTCTAATAATCAACTAACTCTTTGTGTGGACAAATGCAGAAATGTGTGAAGTATTTCCTGTACCTTGCAGTCTGTCCCTGGTCCTTCCATGTGTGAAGCCAGCATCGTTCCCTGTGAATCTGGAAGCTGAATGGCAATGAATTGTTTCTTACAGGTTACAAACAGAGCCAGCATCAGTCCAGCTGCCAGTGAAACAAAAATTATCCAAAAGGTCAAGATCAAGGAAGGGATCAGATTAACACTGATATTTCTGTGCTGGACGTTAAAGCTTAACTAGTGTCTCTGTGTCTGCTCAGTTGTTTTTTATGTTTTTTGAGCTGCAGCGCTGCTTCTGTTTTAAAATGTTTAACAAAGACATATTTTTGATGATACCATATTTCCCGGCTTGCACTGTTCAAACCATTGCTTATCCAACATTATATTTCACCTTGCCCTTCTGGCTATTATTCCACCAAATGATGTTGAGTGATGCTTACCAATGAGTAACAGAGGTGCTAAAAACACTAGGCCAACCAACCCAGAGGAAGTGGCGATGGTCTTTTCTCTGCGGAGTCGACAGTTTGGTGAAAGAGAGCAGTCACAAACAATCACACTAAGTCTGTAAATGCCAAACTGTCCCTGCATGTCTGAGACCTTCACACTGACTTTGTGCTGACCCACAAACACTCCAGACTCCTTCACCAGGCCAGCGGTGTAACCTGCACAGAATTTAAAAAACTTTAAATAGAGTCAGTTTCAGTTGCAGAATTGTGCGTGTACAATGTTAATTAATAAATAAATGTTAACTCCTCATCATAAATTCATTTGAAAGTCAATGTAGTCTTTAGCATATGTTTAACATGTTTAACTTAAAAGATATACCAGCCACAAAGGCTAAAAAAGAAAGTTTGGAATCTTAAAGGAATAGAATTTAAACAATTAGTTTATCTTCAACTAGGAATATTAAAAAGTAAAATTATTATAAAAACAACACATATATCAAGATTTGATCATTCACTGCAGACCAAAGCCATAGTATTAAGTCTGACATGTTGAATGACAATAAGGAAATCAGATTATTAGCCCTCACAGCAATTTTAATTTCATTGATTCACACATTTTTACACAATGGAAGAACATGCACCTGAATTAGAGTTCTCACCATAAGAGGGGTTGAGACTCCATTTGTCTTCTACATCTTCTACATCTTCTACATCTTCAAGAAGCTCAAATGTGAAAGGGCCTCCAAATGGGTTTGCATCCAAGTCAAAAGCAGTGATGTTGATTGTGGTGATATTGTCTGACACACACACATCCACAAAGTCCACCTCCAGCTCGGGCACATTGTCATTCTGGTCTGCTATATGTATGTTCACTGTTGCAGAACCTGTCATTGGTGGCTCTCCTTAACAAAAACATACAATATATGTGTGTGTTATTTCATAAAATATACAGTATATGATTAAACAATGTGTATAAGTAGTACCATTGTCTACTGCATAAATAAGTACTGTGTAGATGCTTTTGACAACATGGGGAGATTCTCGGTCAAGGATTTGAACAGTTGTGATGTCACCTGTTCTAGGGTCTACCTTCACCCACCCAGCTGGATCATCACCAACTCTGTACCTGCTCAAAGAAGAAACAGTGCAGGCCAAATTAATGTTTTGTGGCAAAAAAAAAATTTGAAGACCAGCAAACTGAACTTCATGGCCTATGGACAATAACGTCACAAAACGTATGAAGCCTTACTAGCTCAAGCCACAAGGGGGCAGTAATGATTACTCATACAAATATTCATTTTGCCTTTATCATCCGCGTGTTTTAGGATGAGGACCCATTAGAACAAATACATGCTTGTGCTACTAGGGATGGGTGATAGTATTCCTAGTTGCTGTTATGCTTTTGTTACTCTTGTTGTAGCATGTCTTATGATAGTCTACTAATTTGTCTATAGGTTACCTCATAATTCTCACTTACACAAATTCACTTGCGTGGCTGGAGTCAGGGTCGTGTGCTGTCACATTCTCCACCCAGGTCCCAACAGGTGAGTTCTCCTCCAACATGGCCTCCTTCACTGTCACTAGGAAAGCTGGTGGATCATTAACATCTTCCACTTCAATGGAGACATTTACAGTCTGGGACTGAAAAGAAGTGATTTCTTCACCACTAAGCATGTCTACCCTCCATAAGCCAGAGACCGTCTTCTCTTTAACTGTGCAGCGGAAAAACGGGGCCTCATTCTCCACTGAGATGGTAAGGTATTTTTTAGTAAACTCTTCATAGTCCAGCGGCTGAAATGAAAAGTATTATGTATGCATTACTGAAAAGTTGTTATTTTGGTAAATGTCACAATTTATACAGTGCCTTTCTACCTTCAAAAAATATTATTGTTCATGATGAATGATTCATTAGGCCTTCGTCTCACCTTTTCTTTTTACAGACTCATGCCAAGACTCTCCACAGATGCAGATAATGATTTACTGTAGCATGTGATGAGGAGGAGCATGCACACACAAATACGACTTACAGTTATCACCGTGAGAATGCCGTCATTAGTCTTTGGGTCTGTCTCAATCTGAAAGTGCTGGGCGTCCGCTCCTCTGATGGTGTACTTGACTCTCCACGCAGGACTGTTTGGGGTGTCTCTGTCTGTCACATGGATCCTCAGAGGGGACGTCCCATTCTCCCCTTCCTTCACTTTGCCTCTTCCCTGTAATGTCAACAGTCCACTGTTAACATATAGAAATGCAATGCAGTGCACACCCTATGTACTGAGAATTAATTACACTGCTACAGACAAACAGACACTCAGACACACACACATACACACACGCACGCATGCACCGAAAAAATATATAATTGAAGTAAATGGTTAGGGAGGGTAAGTATTTCATATTTCATAGTCAACTGAATTTGAGTTCACACTGCACATTTAAAACACTTGATCAATTATCAAACTAAATGAGCTTCATGACTCAACAATCAAATGTGTGATCTTTTTGGCTTACTTCCTGTTTAGTCAGCAGTGCTTCATACTGTATCTTGTATTATGTAATAATTTAAAAGTGATAGTAAAAATGTATAATTCAGTACATAGGCTATAGCTATGGATGTATTATATTATATTATATACGGCTATAGCCCATATATTGCATTTCATTTTAGGCTATATTGTCTTTTAGACAAAGCATGTGTAAGTGGAAAGGTGAATCTACTGCATATTGCCCAAAGTATAGGGCTTCACTGAGTCTGTTCTGTGAATGACTGATTTAAGATTTATAGACGCAGGACTTTAGTCATCGTTTTTTTTCTCTGTGCAGTGGGAATGGAATGTCCTGCGTAATGAGGTTGTGCGGCTCATGTGCTCTGACTCTTACTGTTTGGCCGCTGATGATTGGCAGGTGGTTGTTTCCGTCTTGGATGTTGATGACCACTGTGGTTGAACTGGACAGACTTATCACATCACCGTGGTCCTTGACCTCTACTAACAGTGTAAACTTATCAGCCGCCTTGAATTGTGCACAGGAACAAATATAGTTTAACAGACCTCATTATAAACTCAATACATTTACCATTTAAAGGTGCACTATGTAACTTTTTCGGTAAAGCGTCTCCATGGAGATGCTATTCCTTTATAATAACATGCCCGTAAGTGAATAAATTCAAGATAGACAAGTTTTATGCCAAACCGAGGATCATTCCATTCAAAGCAATTATATTACCATGGAGACAAGCAGGTGGTGGACCTCACACCAGAAAAGTTGCAGTGTACTTTTTAAAGTCACATACAGCATATTCGTGGCAAAAAAAGCTAAACTTTTTCCAAAAATGTGGCTATGACTACGGGCAAGGCATGTTGAATCTTGTTACCAAATGCCACTGAAGGCATTAGAAAGTACTCGCCTCATGGTCCAAACATCCCTTGAAGGAGATTTTGCCAATCTCCCTGTAAGAACTGTGTGGAGTCAGTTTTGTGTGACACAGACTTGAGCTTGTAGTGAAATGTTGAATTGGGTGAACCTCTCTGGTCTCGGTCATGGGCTAACACAGTAATAAGAAGAACCTGAAAAACAGCCTTGTTCGTAAATCACTCTGCACACGGAGCATCTAGTCTATTTGTCATTGTCATTTTAACGTTACCTTGGGCTGTCTCTTCTTGCGTGGTTATTTCATACAAACTCTTTTGGAAAAGAGGTGGGTTGTCATTGATGTCAGTTATTGTGATCTGAAGTCCTAATTTTGTATCTAAAGAGAAGTCTGATTTTTTGGTCTCAAAATGTAACTGTGAAAATAAGAATAAAATAATAGTCATTGTATAATTTCGATAAATCTAAGATATATGACCATTTGTGGTTGTGAACCTGGTCAAGGCTTTACCCTTTTGTGACATCTGAAATATGGTGAA
The DNA here is from genome assembly GCA_015082035.1 of Chaenogobius annularis. NCBI lineage: Eukaryota > Metazoa > Chordata > Actinopteri > Gobiiformes > Gobiidae > Chaenogobius > Chaenogobius annularis. The sequence continues at coordinate 848,123 of BJKM01000163.1, read as the reverse complement.
TCTTTTAGTTTAATATTATTTCCTGTAACAGAATCCATTTCTGTCATTTGTGGTGCAAATAATACATCTTCAAAAACAACAATAATTGTACAAACAAACTTTACTTTGTAAGTACAACTAATGGGTTTGGACATATGGTGCTGGTTGGATAAAAGTTTGATCATCTTTATGTACCTTTGATATCTGTTAATAGTGCCATACCGTCAGCAAATCCTTCTCCTCAAAGTCCACTGGTTTGAGCACATAGATTATTCCCGTTTCCTTGTCAATGGTCAGGACCCCTTTGGGATCCTGGTCCACCCCTTCTCCATAGAGATCAAAGTTAACTCGATAGGCTCGCTCAATGTCAATCTGCAATCCAGTACAGATCATACATTTTATGGTCATTAAATGTGCTTGTTTTACATTTTCAGCGTATGCTCACTTTTCCCAGCTCATAGGGGAACGGCCCGGGATGATTCTCTTCTATGGTGAAGGAATCTATGATCCAAGCTCTTTTGTGACGACTCTGCAGCTGTAAACAGGCTGCCCTCGATAGAAGATAAACCTGTATGAACATAGTAAACAAACAATTTACTCTTGACAGTGTTGTCTTGGTATGCAAAGCAGGAATGTTTGTCCTGGACTATCTCGAGACTGTGTAAATGATAGACGTAGTTTTAAAATATAGACTTTTGTTTTAACATGCTTGTATTCAGCCTTCCAGTTACTGAATAGTTGAAATGCGCAGACAGATGTATTTTGCACAAGACACCAACTTCAAAGTGAAGGTCTTTCTAGTGTGAATTATCATCATCACTCATTGCCCAACATCCAACCTCTGCTAAACAATCTGTATCTTTAACACTTATGAATGTCATCAATGTCTTCCCCTCAAACATACTCAGCATAATACTTTCACTGTCTTGTTGATAATATATACAGTAAGTACACAAATGAGAACTTGATGATAAAGCCAAATACATATCAAGGTTGTTACATACTAAATCAATATTTAAATAATTGATTCTTCTACAGAGTACATTAGTTGAAATTGCATGTAACTAGTATTTGTTCATATAAAGATAACCAGTTGCATTTGTACTTACAGTAATGAGAAAGCGGAGCATGATTGGGTCTGTTCTTTAATAATGCCTTGTGCGTTTGCCAAATGCATTTCCCATGTAATAAAAGGTAGAACATAGGCTCCTCCCCCGTCCACCCCCTCCCACTGTATGACTATTCGCACTAATCTCAGGGTGAACTGTGTACGACACAACTCCTATACAAGCCTATAGTTAAAGTGCGTGTGTCTTCATTCATACACTGAGGAATTGTGAGGAACATGTTTTCTCATGAAACTCCAAACCAGATGAGTCAGAGAGTCCGTCACTTTTGTCAGCTACATTTTTTAGATGTGGTTTTTGAATGTTTTTACGCCAATGATTTATGATTTGCCCTATAGGTTAATGAGAGAATGAAGTTAAATACCCCCCAGTTTGTTGTGTAGTGTAGTGGGCCAGTAGTACTAATTCTGTATCTAATAAATAAGATGTTGTGTTTGTACTACTACTGACATTATTCCACCTCATACTTGTGTTTTACATGGGAAAAACATTTTGTTAAAACTTTGGAAATTGTATTTTGTGATGATTACTCAAACAGAAGAAACAGGTTAGACACGTCCAGAGGTGGCTAAAGTAGTTGTGAGAGTCACAAAACTATTCACTTACACTTTGGGTGTAAAATGTCTTTAAAATCTGATTTATGAGTGAGTATGACTAATATTGCACAGATTCTGGTAATACAAAACAAAGGTGTAAGAAGCTAAAATGTTCGAATCCTTAAATGTTGTCCTCATAAAGCTTTAAATGTTGTCCCAATAAAGCTTTTGTCCCTATAGAAATACTCACAGTAAAGAGTAACCAAGTTACTACAATGTCTTCAAAAAATTAGTAAATGTGACTCCCACCAGGATGCTGGCGGCTTGATAGTCAGTTAAGACTGTTGTAATTATAATCCAGTTTTGCAGCCCAGTTTATTGGATGTTATTTATTATTATTGTGTTGATATATTTTATTCATGTATCTATTTTTAAATTATACTTACTATTACCTAGTGTTTTCCTCTTTTACTTAATTAATAATTATTTATATTTGGTTTAGTTTAAAATATGGCAATATGTAACTCCTAAAAATGCCATTCATATAAAAAAAAAAATAGTAATACCATTGTCCCATCATAAAATACAATGCCATCAGTTTTGGCTTATTGGAACAAAATATCTATTTATTTATTTTTTTAAGGGGAGGGGTTAAGTTAATAAGCAAAGGTCCAACCCCAACCACTGAGTAGCCACTCTGTTTATTAAAAGTTTATTTTATTTTTTCTCAGGACAGTGTAATGTGAAATGGGGATGAGAGTGGGAAGGACATTCAGAAAATTGTCAAATTGTTGTGGCAGGCTGCACATGGAGCCTGGCATGTGTGCTATCCACTCAGCCATCGAGAGGCCCCATACTATTATGCATTTTGATGCAAAACAAAATGGATCTTTTAGTTTGCCTTTATTCATTATTCTTATAAAAAACAATCTCGCAAATCCAGATTGAGCCTCACACACTTCCAGTAGCATGTTCATGTACATTACCTCAAAACAAATACAACACATTTATGTACATGTACTAATGTGATGTTAAGCGTAAAAAAAAAAGATTTTATGTTTATGTATCTTATTTTAAAATAAAATATATTGATGACCTGAACTTTTTCTTTCAATTCATTTCGTATGATGTACTTTGTTATGATCATAATTCATACTGTTCAGATTCCTAAAACAAGGGACTTTAAAAACATGTTGTTGCTAGAATGAAACGGTCAGAACCAAAACTAATCATTCAGTTTACATACAGTCAGTCCACACATTTTACACAATGTGACCTATCAATGCATATAAAAATAAAAGACATCACAGTCCACTGGAGCTTTATCCAGTCTCTCACAACGCTCCCTTTTCTGTGGACTTGGACCTTCTCTTCAATGTCCCACTTTTCTCCTGTTCGTCATCGTCCGAGTCCTCTTCGGGGGAGTGCACTCCATTGGCGTTCATGTTCTGGCTGTCTCCAGAGGACACTGAAGACGTGGACGACATTCGGGACTTGGAATCGAGGCCCTCCAGCACATGCCGGAGGAGCCCATTGCTGTAGACCTCTTCATTGTTATTGTTGCCTTGCGCTGATTATATAAAGAAAGAATGAATGACAAATGTTAAACTGACTTTGTGCAATGTGTGTGTTCAGTGTTCATACCTGGCATAGGGGCAGTAAGAACAGATTCTTCACTTGAGCTAAAGAACACATCTAAAGCGTCTTGGTCAGAAATGTCAATCAACTCCATTTGGTCAAGCAAGTCCACGTTAACTTCCATAGACGAGATACTGCCAATAGGTGCTGCAAAAATATGAACAATTGTGCATGTTATGAAAGCTACTGTTTGTTTGGCTACTCACGCACATGCTTTAGTCCGAAACATTCTTCTACCATGGCTTCATTCCCAGATTGTAGTGATATTTTATACAAAACAAAACATGCGCTGTCCTCAACTGGTGGCACGCTGGCTGTCTAGCAACTCTACACTTTACACTAACACTTTATACTTTATTGTAATGTCCCCGTAGGGAAAATTGTCCTCTAGATTTGATCCATCCTTCAGTGCCGCTGAAGAAACCTGTCAGGAGCAGCAGGGACCCATCTCCTGATCTTTGAGCCTGGCTTGGTCAGGACTACTTTAGCTGGAGAATTTTACCTGTTGTCTATGTTTTGGGTTGATGGGGGAAACCAGAGAACTCAGTTGAAACCCACCGGGACACAGGCCCAAGTTTGCATATTGAAAAATAGGGAAAAATCTTCCAACTACAGTAGTCCTGATTAGACTGAATGTCTAGACCTGGTTTAGACAGGTTTTATTACTAAATATGTTTACGTAGTGGTTACTATGATAATGTGACTGCTGTGTGTTATGTTGTGACCCCCTGATAGAGTTCACATTTGCAAGCTGTGGTAATAGATCAGAATCAGAATCAGAATCAGAAAGAGTTTATTGCCATTGTCAATGAACAAAATTCACAATTGTAAATTCATTATTGTAAAGATGCTGCAAAAAGAGTTTTGATATGAAAGTTAAGGGTTGAAATTCCTACTTCCCAAACTTTTTCCAAAGGGTTTTGTAGTTTTTCCTTGCCGAGAAGGAGGGTCTAAGGACAGGGGATGTTGGGACAATTATCCATTTGCTAATTTCTTATGAACATTGTTTAATCTGCTTCTCTATTTCACTTTTCACTTTGAGGCAACTGCTGTTGTGATTTTGGGCATTACAAAAAATACATTTAATTGAATTGACGTAAGTGTCAAAGCAATTGAACAAAACTGTACATTTTAAGTTGATCTCCAAACTCACGTCTTTTGTAGTCCCTGATACTCAAATGGGCCGATGACAGGTAAACATCCACATCATGTTGGAAGACCTCTTCAAAGAAGCGCTGTCTCTCTCTGAGCTTGAGCTGCTGAGCCGCGTCCACATCTGACACCACCCTCTGACTGCGCTCAGGGTCTGCTGAAAGAGAGGCCAATTATGTCAGCGGTCAGCATATAAAGTCACTAAAGCTGCACAAAATCATACACGTATTGGGGTTTTTGTTGGCTACTGTTATGCATAATATTATTTTGTACAACGTACAGTAGGTTTTATTTGTATATTATTTACTTCTACTTCAGTCAGTAATTGAGGAGGGAAAAGATATTTGTGAGAGTGTGCGACAAAATGCATAAAATAAAGCAATAGCATTCAGTAGAAACTGGTATAGAAGTGGATGAATATATAAAGCCAGCAGGGGGAGACATTTAGCTGCATTGACAAAAATCTTTCTTAATCTGAAGATTGAGAATGACTTTTGGATGATGACCAGATGACAACAACTGAATCTTTTTCTAGGTTGTGTCATACAAAATATCATTTGATTAAAAATATACATGCTTTAACTCCCTGCTTATGCTATGGCCACTTGTGGATCTCGTTAAAGACACCACCAATCCAATTTTGCTTCCAATCAGCATCACCGAGATAATGAATGAATGGAACAAAGCAGTATCTGCACTATGGACTTAAAGAAGCAAGTGAAGAAACACTATAACACAGTAACATTACAAAATGTTTGCACAATACATAGAAATGCCTATTTTTATTTTTATTGTATAGTAATTTTAAATTGTTTCCTAATGCATGCCCTTTTTTGATTGAATATATGTTGTTTTATTATTACTCAGTGTTTTATGTTGCACTTTATTATTACTCAGTGTTTTATGTTGCACCTTAAGGCCGAGACAAGTTCCTATGTTTGTGAATTTTGTTCATTGACAATGGCAATAAACTCTTTCTGATTCTGATTCTGATTCTGACAATATAGAGTTGAGGATTTGTATAAAAAATGCTTTTACCAGCAGAACTGAGCTAATTGGATAATGCATCTGAACTGGGTCCACACTGGGAATACCGTAGATTACGAGAGAAAGCAGAGGTCATTTGTCTATAAATACATCTGCTTGATGGAGACCAGAAACTTATGTTTACATTAGTTACATTGCAAATATTCTCAGTACAAACTGACAGAATACATTTCTTCAATATAACAAGTCTGAACCATCACCACAAGGTCAGATTTTAGTGTTTAAAACAGCAGAAAAAGGTAATGAGTGTGCCTGCTCAGCAAAGGGCTGGTGCTCTGTGTTCAGTCCAGCCTTCCTCCTGGGCAAAGGTCAGAGCGGCTTCAAAAGACAAGGAGGGACGATTGATCCTCTCAGAGATATTATTCAAGTGTTACATATGGTACCTTTTATAAAAAATTATAAGCAACGAGTAGCCCTTGAGTAGTATTTTTTTTCTAAAGACAGTAAGAGCTTCAATAAAACTGCCAAACTAAAACGTGCAGTCGGCTTATCCTCCAGCTGATCATGGCCAACACTGAGACTCTGGACTGCGTTTACCAGCTGCTTCTGACAGAGTGCCCTGATTTAAGGATGAGTTAAATGCATTGGTCAAATTTCTCTAAATGGAACAATGAAGTGTACGCTAAATACAACTTTGATTGCATTTACACTTTGAAGACTGATACATCAGTTGCACCTTTACACATGAGCCATTGGTTTTACAGCTCCAGCAAGAGCAGCACAGGCCAAAACCCGACTACATGAAGCGGTACGTGAACATTTTAGTGCATCAGTCGATCAGAAAAGGGCGCAGCACTAACTGCTGCTGCTGCACGCTTGTCTCGGTAGTTTACTGGGGGAAAAGGCTGAAAAGAATGTCTAAAATTATTGCTATAAATATTATTTCCTCTCATTATACTTTTCAAATGGATTATCATATCGTTTTACTCATCCAACTTGACTGAGCTGGATTCTGGAAATTGTATCTGACATGAAAAATTCCCAAATTTGGAGACGATGATATAGAACATATAGAGAGAACTAGTTCAGATCCCACAGTACTGTAAAACGTGTGTGTGTGAAAAAGCAACCTTGTTTTGTCACGTTTATTCAATCACAATCTTGTCCACAGTCAGAAGGAGTGAAGGGCGCAGTGCTGACAGAGCAGCTTGTCATCAAGGGTTAGAAGTCAGCAACTTGATGTGCGTTTAAATAATAGGTGCCTGCTTTTGAATGTTGCTATTTAGGAACAGCACAATAAGTTAAATATGCAAACGCCCAGCAAGTGAAAGGGTTGAGACAAAGTGCCTTACTGATGTGTTTTTTTTTACACAGGTTAATGATGATTGATCGCAGCATTGATCGTTTCTACTTAAAGACTGAAGTCTGCGGAGGGCCAAAGGTTATTCAGACATTGATTTGTCTTCCAGCTCTATTTCCATTAAAGAAAGAAGTAATTTGACCACACATATACTAAACCAAAATACCAAAGTTAATAAAACTGTGGGAAAAGGGTTAAAAGAAAATATACTTGTATATGCCCCCAACTATACACTTATTCACAACATCTGTAATGAAGAAACGTCACAATTGGTTGAGTGGGAAGTCATAAAAGTAATTAAAGTAAGTAAAATGCAATTAGTTCTAGTGACACAAATCGTCTTATTTGATTTATTTTTTTTAACACGTTTGTATTTCTTAGTAAAACGCAGTAAAATAACTTTCTATTCATTTCATGAACATTAACTTTAATTATTGCCATTAATTTTACACCAAAAACGTATTCCCCCAAACCACCTCTCGGTTAAACAGCCCATATCATGGACGATGTGAAATAACTACAAAACACAAAATTGCAAATATGTTGTACAATGCAGAATTTACTGAGTATGTCTTTATTCTCAGCCAGACCAAGGTTGAGTTTGAGAACATACTGTAAGTCTTTGTTGAGGTGAGAAAAGCAGATGTCCTTCTAATGAGTGAAACAGACAGATAGAGCTGGAGATGTTGCCCCTCCTCACAGACGGACAAAAACCCGCCTCCTCTGTCCCGGGGCGAGCACAGAGAGAGCCCATTCACAGTGAGACAAAGACGAGATGTAAAAGATTGGGACTAATGCCAGTTTTAAGGAAATAGCCATGAATGAGCCACAGAATGCGTCTAAATTTACCCAGAGATTTACAGGAAATGCAAAATCTTGAAAATCATGAAAAGTGGGGAAATTCCAGCACTCCCGGTTTTGAAGTTGGCCTACTCGAAACTAGGGATGGGTAATATTGACAAAAATAATTAAAATAACACAATATTGACATTATATTACGGTAATTCATCAGAAATGTGTTAAAATGTGGCTGAAAATGTCATGGTTGAGTGTAAAAGTGAAGAAATACAACTTTATATAGTGCAAGCTTGTTATACTTTTGTTTTAATTTGATGGACTTCTTTTTAGTTTAGTCTCTCTTTTTTGTTTTTTATACGGCGATACAGTCAATTCTTGCACAATTCTTGCACATCTCCAACAAAATTTCAAACATGATTTTGATACTGAGGGAAAGGCTTTATACACAATACCAATGTTTATACCAAAATGAGAAGAAAAAACACATTTATTTTGGGACAATAGATTTACATTTTCAATAAAAAAGTAATTGTTGTTTCTTTAACATTACTTTGTGATCTTATAATAGTTCTGATCCAGAACAAAAGGTCAAATATTGTCCTATTAATGTATTTCACTCAATATCCATACTTGATATTCAAATGAGTACAGTTTTAATTCTAGTTTTAGTGTCAATTAGAATCTGGGTATCAGTACTTTGACTACTTGAAACGCACAGATTCATAAAATTTTTTTAGTCAGATGCAGAGACAATGCAGAGACATTTCTTGAAATCATGACCTATTACAAAGCAAAAAAACAAATGACCAACTCTATAATCACACATTCTCTCGGTGTCATTTTTTAGTCATTACTTGTACTCAAGATCAGAAGTTAACCCACTAGATGTCCGAATACACACTTATAGATTGTGAAAATGTGCTGTAACGTGATGTTCACTTTCACATCCTGGAGGCGTGCTCTCTGAAGCCGTTCGAAGTCAACCAGCAGCTCATTGATCTGTCGGCTAAACGCTACAGACAGTGTTACCCACAGCTCCATTAGTCCCATCAGTCCCACGGTGAAAACGAGAGCTCGAGGGTGTTCTCCTCAAAGACTGCGAAGGTCAGAGCACGACACTTTCAACTGCCTTTTCCAGAGTTCTGAGCTTTTGATGAACAGTGAGACAGAAGGGAACCAGCACAGCGATGAGTTTGGAGCTGAATGTTTGACTACTTTAGGATATGCCAAGGCTTTTCCTGGGAACCGCTGTCCTTGTGCAAACGGATGAGGTCACTCTTTTGAGAGCAGCAGCCCCGACGGTGGTGTTGAGTGTTGATGCCGTCGTCCAATCGGGTTTGGAATGAGAGACTCCCTCGTGTGAAGAGCCATGGCAATGAGACAAGTGCTCTCTGCTTTGTAAACTGTGTAAATAAGCACCAAGCACTGTACAAATGGCAGACCCCTTCGACGTGGTGGCACTGCAGCTCCTACTGTCGAATTACTTCTTCAGATTGCGTAAAAGTGATCACGCCTGAGAAAATGTAAAAGTTGTACTTAAGCTTACTTTAGGAGGCACTATTTACACCAACACACGAGCCACAATTACAAATATGATTTTTTATACATTATAAATCGAAACACAAAAGGAAGATTGCACAGATTTGAATAATAATAACAATTTCCCTTCTAAATTTCCATTTCATCTGGCGCGTTGTGACGTTGCAATGGCACGATATGCAGTATGAATATTTACACAAAGCCAGAAACATTTACTATAAGGCGGGGAATTTCAATACGTTTATCTTCAGATTACTCCAACTCAAGTCTCTTCAAGTCTCAAAGAGAGCGAGGGAGTTTTAATTGCCACGCATTACGAAATAGAACATGAATAAAATAAACCATCTTTACAGACTTGGAACCGGCACAGTCTTTTTGTCAGTATTTCTTCCCACTATAAAGGCTTTAATTTTCAATTATTATAATTCAACAAGTTTATGAAGATAAAATAATGCAGTGATCAGAATCAGAATCAGAAAAGGTTTGTCTATTGTCAATGAACAAAATTCACCAACATAGGAACTTGTTTTGGCATTAAGGTGCAACATACAACGATGAACAATAATAAAAACAACATATATGAAATCAAAATAGGCATGCATTAAGGAAAACTATTTAAATTTACTATGGGATAAAATAAAAATAACTTTACTATGTACACAAACATTTACAGTTAAATTTACAGATGTAGTGCAGAAAGTGACAGTGCAGTGAGAGATTGATTAAATTGTAGTTAAGTGGAGTGGAAGGTGTTTTGAAGTGTTCATGAGTCCAGCGGCAGAGAGGAAGAAACTGTACTTGTGGTAGGACTTACTGGTCCAGGTGGAACGTAGCCTCCTGCCTCAGGGGAGTGGTTCAAATAGTGCAATGTCCAGGGTGAGAAGGGTCAGCTGTGATCCGACCTGCTCGTCCCAGAGCCCTGGAGACGTACAGGTCCTGCAGAGATGGAAGTCTGCAGCCGATCACCTTCTCAGCAGCGCATGATGCGCTGTAGTCTCTGTTTGTCCCTGGCTGTGGCTCCAGCCGTACCACACGGTGATGGAGGAGGTGAGGATGGACTCAATGATGGCCGTGTAAACTGCACCATCATCTGCACTGGCAGCTTGGCTTTCCTCAGCTGCCGCAGGTAGTACATCCTCTGCTGGGCCTTCTTGATGAGGGAGCTGATGGAGGGCTCCCACTTGAAGTCCTGGATGATGGTGGTGCCGAGTAAGCAGAAGGAGTCCACGGTGGTGATGGGGAGTCTGTCATGATGAGGGGAGGCTGTGGGAGCTATGACTTCTCCTGAAGTCCACGATCATCTCCACTGTCTTCTGGGCGTTGAACCTCCAGGTTGTTACCGCTGCCCAGGACACCAGCCGGTCTACCTTCCCTCCTGTAGACAGACTCATCCCCGTCCGAGATCAGCCCGATGAGGGTGGTGTCGTCCGCAAACTTGATCAGTTTTACGGAGTCGTGGCTGGAGGTGCAGCAGTTTGTGTACAGGGAGAAGAGCAGAGGAGAAAGTACACAGCCCTGTGGAGCTCCTGTGCTGATAGTCCAAGTGTCTGAGACATTCTTCCCCAGCCACCACGCACTGCCTCCGATCCGTCAGGAAGTCAGTGATCCACCTGCAGGTGGAGTCAGGCACGTTGAGCTGGGAGAGCTTGTCCTGGAGCAGAGCAGGGAGGATAGTGTTGAACGCAGAGCTGAAGTCCACAAACCTGGCGTAGGTTCCCAGGGAGTCCAGATGCTACAGGATGAAGTGGAGTGCCAGGTTGATGGCGTCGTCTACAGATGAAGTCTAATCTTAAGTAGTCTTATGACAATTTTGAATAGCACAGACACATTTGAACACTGTTAAAATAACTCCTGAGGCCACTCTGTATGACAACGTCAAGACTTTATGGACAATGTTGCCATTGTAGAAAATACGTCATATAGAGATATTGTGCTTTCATATGAACAATAAAACAACCTCTCAAACGTTTCAGCCTTTACGCAGGAGTATAATGGAGCAATAGAATCTCCCACATCGTGTGAACACAGCACAGGGGATGGCCTCATTAGGTAGAAAGCCTATCTTGTTATTTTATCTTTGCTCCAAGCTAAAGATCGACCCCGGTCTTCTCTTGCAGGCTGTTAACAGTTTGCAGCTCTTGTGGTAATTAATACTGTGTCTTTGGCCTTGAGGAATGGCACTATAATTGGCCGGATAATGAAGCTGATAGTTAAAGCGCACTGAAGATGTTTAAGCCTTCAATCTTAAAAGCTACCCTCTATGTCTTTCCTTTCAAAGGCCTCTAAATAGAAAATAGCCCGGGTTAAGTGGGCAGACAGGTGGTCGCTCTGTGCATCTGCGCCGTTCACAGTGTGTCGCTTTTATTTCAGGATTTCTCACAACTATCATTGTCTCATCCAGAAGCCACACATTAGGTCCAAAACACAGTGTGTCAGTAAATGTGTGCACAAAGATGTAAAGAAAAAGAAAAGACAACACTAAATATAGTATGGGTAAGATTATAGGCTGGTTAGGCTATTATCTAATTATTTCCCATACAGAGATTATTTTGCATTTGTCCTTAGAGGTTTGATTTCCAATACATTCTGACAGGTCTCATATCCAGCATCAGGATATTAAGACCAAAATGGTCAAGATGGTGGCCATCTGGTCACAATTAGGGATAATATTGTGAAAGGAAAGATACCAATTTAGCAATTATTCACTATTACTGACGACAAACAAACAAACAACCAAACAATACAGACATTTCAGTGACATGCCAGCTTTATAAAATTAAACTTTCTGAATAATAGTGTGACATAAACAGCCAGGTAAAAGCGCTCTTTGCATTTAGGTTTCCTTTTTTTTTGGAGTTTGCTAGTTTGATATGACTCAATTATAAAATAAAATTATGTATTTCAATACATTATTTTGAGTCCTGAACTATTCCAATTATTGATTAATCAAATAATCTTGACATTGCCATTACACTTCTGTTCTGAAAATACCTGGGCATTTAAAAACAACTGACAGCTCTAAAAGATACTTCATGCAACTGGATAGAGAAAGTCTGAGCAAACAGGACACATTTGTCATTGCTCTGATTCGCTGAAATACACACTTTATAATGAGAGATATATGAGCATTTTTCCCACAAAAGCAGGTCGGGAGAGATCAATAGATGGATAGATGGATAGATAGATAGATATAGTCTTGAATAGTCTTCCTGGGAAAAGGTGTTGTCTTTGGTTTCTTACTGGCGTAGGCCTCGACAAATCCCTTTAAAGCTGACCCAGATAACGATGAGGTGGTTTGCGCATAATAATGAGCAATTTGAAAGTGATCGATCAATCCCATGTTCTGTCTATAAAGCCTAATGGGCCTATCTTTACTCACTTGAATGTACCACTAAACCGCTTTAGTGTTAGAGCCATACCAGCATTTCAGATTTTTAAACCTAAAGCGCTGGATTTTTTTTTTACAATCACAATAAACATAATCATTTATTGAATCTTTCATCCGTCTCAGTAGTGACTCAACTGCTGAAAACGCGATGACAAGATGATAACTATAATAAATATCTAATACAATTTACAACTTTACTCAAGTTAATGCAATTTCAGTCTAATCAAGATCCAACAGTTTCAAATCAGCAGCTGATCTACAGGTCTACAGCCAAAAGCACGTGGAGTTGGACGACCTTTATTGGTAAATTTCATGAACTAAAGTCTCTCTTCTAAATGTTCATGAAATTAATATAAAAGCCAGTTTTATGTATAAGGGAAAAAAATGTATTCATTCAATATGAGCAAAAACATATCTCTTTTTCGCCCACCACAATCTGAAGAAATGAATCACAAAATCAATTCAATCTACTTCATTTTAAGGACTAATCTGTTTATCCAGTGCCAGTATTTTTTACACAACTCTATAAGATCTTTTAGTAATCAGTCTTCTTATTGATATTGACTAGATGACATACCTGTGATTACAGCTATTTCTTTATTATATGTCTTTATATACGACGACACTGAGCCTTCATCAGTCACCAGCGATACTCGCAGTGAGATCTGGTCCATCCGCAGTCAGGACGACAACTCTTTGGCTCATTCCCACAACAAGCAGCACCAGCGCCGGGCTCAGCAACAGATGGGATCCGTCATGTTGAGGGCCAACAGCTGATCTGTTCAAGCCTCATGAAATCGCAGAGGGACTGACTCTATTCCCTCCTGAATGTGGGTTTGTGTGTCTGTGGAACAACAGGGGGCCGGGCTTGATTGGATACAGAAACACAATCCCATTAGAGGCAACAGATTTTTGTCTGGAGTTGTGCGGTGGCCCTAATCCAACAGAACCGGCTAAGAGCGCTCGATATTAGGGGAGCATTAGTCAGCGCGATGATTCAACATTCTTGAGGGGGATTTGGGCTGGAACAGCACTTTCCCTTCCAGGAAGCATCCACACAATTACAGCTATTTAAACGGCAACTAGGCTGACACTTCACCATCATCACAGTTAAAGGCTTACGGGGAAAATTTAACAACATATACCAATCAAAGTATAATGAGCATACTTTGTGTGTGACAATAACTTTATTTAGTATATTCAACTTGTGCTCCTAAAGGCTGATGACCGTTGGATGACACATAATCAGTTAAGAGCCTTAAGCGAGGCGTACACAATCAACAATAACACATTCGTTTAAGCTGTTTGATGAGTGAGATAATTGAGATGGTAAATGAAAGGTACAAAACTCATTCAATAATGAACAGAGTACAATTCATTATATCTTTTCTACATTGTCTCTCTCTCTCAAAATGGTTTTGTATGTAAAGCATTGCTAACTCTAACACTGTGTGGATTTAAAACAATAAAAATAACATTGAGAGCCTAAAATGAATCATTTTGGGGTTGGTAATTTCCTTAACAAAACAAATGCAGAAAAGTATTCGTGGCTTCCCATAAAACACACAAATATTTTAACTGAGATGGTCAAACCATACAAAGGACTTTCAATTGAAGTAACGATTTAAAAATAGGTTTAAAGGTTATCCATTACATGCCTCAGGATTAACTAGGTCGGTTTGAGGGAATTAAAGTTAAAGTTGGAAGCCATGCATGACCTACAAATGTCGCCCTATAGTTCCAGAATAGATCACAGAAACAAGACCCATTAAAACAGCACTTTAGCCAAGTTACAGTAGCCTTGATTAAGAAATAAAAGCAGAAAAATACTTAATGTTAAAATCAAAATGCTTGTCCCTAGAAGGCCAGTTTTATAACACGGGTCATGGGTCAAGAATGCAAGAAATCTTGATAGTATAATATCATTATTAGTTTATTCATATTGAGCCACAAACTCCCTGCACTTCTAGTTTGTTCAGTGAGAGTGCCTTGACAGTATTACCAAAGATGGCCAAAAGAGGGTCACTCATATAATGTTAAAAGAAATGGGGGCTTTCCAATCCCAGCTCATACTCACTTGGCGGGCGTGTGTTGGAGCTCATGTTGTCAGAAGGTCACAGGAAAACCAGGTCATCAACGAGTCAGACTGCAATGGTCATCTCCTCAGCACGGCCGCTCCAAACCGGTCCTCCAAATGGCTCCCTCAGCAGCTAATGAGGAGAGGAGAAGTTAGTGTTGGAGAGGAGCTGACAGTCTGACCAGTGGGTGGGGGGAAGGGGAGGGGCTTATGTAACAAGGAGAGGAGGACACATGGCTTTGTTATTTTTGTGCCATCACTGACTTTGAGAGTGACTTGAGTCTGAATGCATTCTCAAAATCCTGTTTGGGGGGATTAGTCCTAATGTCTTTTGTGATTTTAGTTTGGATTCAGTTGTATGCATGCAATGATATCGTTCATTTAATACATAAACCTAAACATTGCATGGCAGATTTAGTACATACTCATACTGGGTGGTACCAGCCACTAAGCAAAAGATCACACTGCACATTTTAAAAGTTTTAAGATTACTAAATAAACACTAACTAAGTAAGAATATTAAGCTTATTTGAAGAATCCTTGAAAAGTAAAATTCACTTACTGCACTGGCAGATAATTTCATTTCTTACATTTTGGATTAAAACAAGTGTATTTTTCTAGTTTTAAACAAATGTGATTTTGCAGCACACAGGGTCAGTCCACACAGTCAGTAGAAGCCCCCCTTTGCCTTGAATGGGGAACAGGTGTTTAGTGCTTTGATGCCAAACCTTTAACATAGTAGGCCTACTACTAATGTACAAAGACCTACAATCAATATTTTAACAAGAGGTGGGGTTTTCTTTTGTGCTTGTTATATAGAATAGACCTGGGCCTAACCTTTTATCAACAGATCAGATCGGTAATAAGTACTTTATTTTTGGTGTTTATCCTTCAGTTCCAATCAACAACGTCAGACAATGACTTGAGCCAAAAACTGAAATAATGAGCAACCTTGTTTATTTAAGGATAGCAACAGTATCTCACTCCAACCCATAAGAAATGGCATGTTAACCAACCTGGGTCAATTGTAATTTGAATCCAGACCGTGGTGAAGTTGTGTGGAGACAAATGGTAACATCCCAAATACGGATCCCCAAAGCTGCACATTCATACACATGTACAACAATATAATACATTAGTACAACAACAATTGGTCTTGATGGATTTAGGCACATTTGAGTTTGGAATTCAAAGCAACTGAGTATTTCAACCAAAACAATGCTCAGATCGCCCTCTGGTGGAGGACTCACACATCACACCCGTTTGGCAGTAGCTGAAAGCCGTAATCTTGCATCTTGCACCCTGCAGCAAGTGGCAGATTCATTCAAATGAGGTCATGTGTGAAAAAGCAATCCATAGCCTAAGTTTGAAAGGTTTTCTTAAATTGCTTTTTGTGAATTTAAGCCCACTTGTCTCTTTCTTTCTATTTTTAAAATCAAGCACCGAATTGATCCAGCTAGGTAAATTGGTCCTAAATCCTAAATACCGGTATTATCTTGCAATTTGTAGTAAATTAACAATAAATCTGCTATAATATTTTAAGATGAATATCACTATTTTAATTTTTTTTTTAAAGTCATTTCACTGTTAGAGGTAGATGTGACTACAGTAGTAATTTGTGAAAGAAAAAAGCTCACTTTCTAAATGTCATTGGCTAAAAGAAAAACGAGGACAATAATAGGTGCAGTGCGAACTGAACATGCTGTGAATCCTCTGTATTTTGTGTAGTACATAAGAGGCACTGAGAGTGTGAGTGGGTAGAGGAAACACAAGATGACTCAAAATGAGAAATCCTCTTCAAACTCCAAGTCTCTGCTACGTGGGTTTCTTGGGGGTTTACCTACTGAAGACAAAATCATCCAAATCAATGGCAGACTAAAATGGCCAAGTTCATGTGTTGAGAAGTAAAAATACAACAGTTGAGACCGTACTCCAGATTAATTACCTTGATTTTCTGATGAAGGTTAACGTTGAACAAACCACTAGCACTAAATAAAGTTCTTACATTTCTAACGAACCTGGAAACACAGGACATAACGAAAGTACAGTGTTTGCCTGCTGCTAAAATTTTGATTAAATGATTAATTGAATCTGATTATTAAGGACCTGTGCATTCTTCAAGATCAGTTTGCCCGTCTTTCATGTTTTTGTTTGTGTCCAAGCTGGTCCAAAGTGTTGGTTTGCCGCCTTCACAGCACAATGCAAAATGCCCAAGCATCAGACAGTTGTACTGTACGCCTACCATAAAAGTCTTATTTCTAATAATACTTCCAAGTGTGGCAAGCTATGCAGGGGATGGATATGAGAGGGAGGCTGAACCTAGCAGCCAAAATAAAATGTGAACAAGTTCAAATGTGAGCAACTGATAGATAGAGACAGAGAGGAAGAAAACAGAGCTATGAGCTGTGTCTGAGAAAGGTTAACAGGACTGGCTGAAGAGAGTGGGAGTGCAAAATGTAAAAACGAGTAGGAGGAAAAGAGAGAGTGAGAGAGAGGAGTGTCTACTGAACCTGTCTGGATGTTCATTCTGCTCGCTTCACCTGCAAACAGCATGGTGCAAGCGCATGTACCAGACAGGTGTGTGGAGGAACTGTCTGCACCAGGAACATATCTGAAGATGGAAGAGACAAGAATGGATGGCGCGACCTGAACGTCTGCCAAAGTGGTGAGACATTACAAATGCTCTTGTTTTTCTGAATAATGTAGTTGGTTCAGATCTATTAACAGCATAGATACATTAGAAGATGAAGTCTGTAACACACAGTATACATTTAGTTTGCATATGAGGAAGATGTCGTTAACAGTTGATCTCATAAGGTGACAAGCTATGCATATCTGATCATACTGACTGGTGACCCAGGCTTGTAGCATTTGAATTCATTTACATGAGATTTATTATTAATAGGCATATAAAGCATCACTTTGAAAGTAAGCACAGGAACCTCACGCAATCTTCACTCCAGAAGTGTATTTTTACACTTTGTATCACTTTGTTGTGTCTGCCGCATCTGATTAGTGCCTAATAGTTATACGAGTTGTTTATATTTAGCCTGCACTCAAGCATGGTGAGTCACCACAGTGTGTAAGTCGAATGAGGAGGTCTTTCCAGCAGAAAGGTGCGGGACATCTCTGATGACCCGTTAGATTATCAAACATTTCAAAATAACCTTGAAATACAAATGTAACCTATGTGACTATACGCCCACCCCTGGCATTTAGTTTTCCATTTTCTTGCTTTGCTTCTCACATCATCAATTGAACAGAGCTGTACTTTGTTACCATAGCAACACATCATCTTAGCCCCTTATCAACATGATTGTCGGCTGAAAGCATTCATTTGATGCATGTACTGAAGGTAATGGTTGCATTGGCTATAAGAGGCACATGGAGAACAGAGAGCAAAGGTATGGCTCTAGCTGTGCCCTCAGGACTCTGAACAAGAGACCTGTGGAAGCTGTTGGTTTATTTGGTGAACTTTGTGCAGGTGTAATGTTTCAGGTGAGAACAGTGCAACAATGTGTTGCATTTGGGGTTACTGACTTCAAAATTGTGTAAAGCATATATTCTTATTTTCAGGTGAATTCCAACTTCAGCGTTGCGGAAATCCAAAATGAATGGAGACTGAGTCCAGCTGAGCATCAACAATATGAGTTTCTCCTCATACCCTCCTCTAGGGCCTGATAGCAACAGCCTGCCCCTCAAGAAGAGGGACCAGAGACCAGTCTCACCCTCCCACAATCCTCAGTGTGACGGGGCCATCTTTAAAGCCCCCTATCCATATAAAAGGCACAGCAGCCCCTTAAAGCCTGTTCCAAGGCGGGTGCAGCCCTTGCGCCATTCGTGGACGGACCGTTCAAGCAGGATCAAACCACACGTCCTGTCAGCATTCACAGACTACAAACACTGGACAGAGTTCAACAATGTGCCTTCTCCGCAGCCATGGAGTCCATTCAATCAGCAGCTGTACCCTCACCTTTCCGGACCCGCCAACTATGAACAGCCAACATCTGTGTCTCTTCAGAGTCTGCATGGACAAAATGCTTCTCATTGGGAGAGGAAATTACAAAACGCCAACAAGGAGATGCATGGAAGGAATAAAGGCCTGTACATGCACATAAAAAACATCAAGTCTACACTGGAAAACACAAGACTTACGTCTTTGAGTTCAAGTACACTTAAATCTGTAAGTACAATATGTTATACTTAAAGCTGCTCTAACATAAAGGATGGATTATCAAGCTTGTTTGCCATTGTCTTGTTTTTTCCAGTGCAGACAAATACAATATTTACCTTCACTTCTCGCTTTTGGCTCACTGCATAGAAAAATGACTTTCTTCGTGACTTGTCATTTATCATTTTTTCTTAACTATTATCCCATTTATAATATGTACTGTATGTGTTGGACAATTGAACAATTCAGTATTAAACATGCCCAATATTAAAAAATATTATTATATAATATAC
This sequence comes from Chaenogobius annularis, assembly GCA_015082035.1. Classification (NCBI taxonomy): domain Eukaryota; kingdom Metazoa; phylum Chordata; class Actinopteri; order Gobiiformes; family Gobiidae; genus Chaenogobius; species Chaenogobius annularis. Next base: position 829,078 of record BJKM01000163.1, on the reverse strand, counting down.
CGTATGTATATATATTTTTGATCTTACATATTATGTAAGCATATCTGATTTGTTGACTTTTTGCTTTCCTTGTCCTCAATTACACTAGAGAGAAAACTTGAAAGTGAAAAGTGTCCCTCCTCAGACCTCTAGTCAGTCCCCCGCTCTCACCCCTCTGCCGTGGCTGCTGCCACATTTTGAGGCAGGCTCTTTGATCGAGCTGCAGGACGGTCGTCTGCGGCGGGTGGAGAACCTGCAGACAGAAGACTTCTTGCTGGGGGCTCTGGCCTGTCCCGACTTGCGCCTCAGCTGCTGCACTGTGCAGAGAATCTGCCCCTCAGAGCCGCCCCCCTATGTGTGTCGCCTGCTCCTCCTTCTTCATGAGTCGCACTCTAAGGTGAGCAGCAAATAAGTATCATTATAACAATATTTAAACCATTTGTCTATGTATAAACTAAAGAGATAACCCTTGGTTTAGGCCTTGTAGGACAATACTTCCCCCATGTGCAAAGGTTTTGTACTTTTTAACAGCCCAGGCTGGTTAACATATTTTTCAAGTTTTTTGTGATGATAGTGTAAATTTGTGTTAATCTACACAAACTATTTCAAAGTCCATGAGTTTGTCATAAATAATAATATAATAAGAACATTTGACTCCCCTGCAGGAGTTGGTGGATGTTTACATGGAGTACCCCTTCTTTGTGTGGGACCGGGGCTGGTCGTCATGTTGCCCCCAGAGGACGGCCCGTCTCTGTGGCCTGCAGTGTCGGCAGCTCAGTGTGGGGGATGTGTGCCTGGCCCTCACTCCTGTCTCGGCTCCATGCCTCCTGGACTCAGCCTCCCTGGAGCCAGAGATCCCCACCGGCGGGACAGACTGGTGTGAGAAACCGCTGCTCCCCCCATGCCTCCAGACATCCCCCACTGGGAAGAGCAGAAGACCTGAGGAGGGGCGCAAAAGGCACTCTTCAGCCCCCAACTGATAACCAGGCTTCTAAGACATTCAGAACAAATGTTTCTAGAATTTAAAGATGAATTTAACTGTACATTTTGTGTACATACTAAGTCTATTTTTTATCTTATTAGTACATTTAAAATGTTTTTCTTCAATGCATGCCTTATTGCTTTTACTATTGTTCATTGTTGTCGACTCACCAAAGCAAGTTCCTAGCCTGTGAATTTTGTTCACTGAGAATTCTGATTCAGAATTTACCATACAGTGTTTCCAATTGTCAGCAAAGTGTACAGTACTTTTGAAGAAAACTTTGCACTTTAAATCACCTCAACTGAAAGGTTGGACAGGTCAAAAACACATTCATCCAACACAATATCTTTTCCCTACTTGGACTGCAGATGTAAGGCTAAATCTGGTACAATGCATCAAATTACATTTATGTTCGAATTATACAAGGTCCCATTTAAAAATAAAATTTAAAAGGATCAGCAAATTAACAAAATACAAATGGAATGAAGTATATTGAAAATGTTTATCAGCTAAATCTTACAGATTTGTTCTGTAATCTAAAATATGAATTAGGTGGTTGTTGTTTAAGAATGGTTGAAAAAGTTACTTCTAATATTATTATGACCTCCTTTTTTTCCTTCCCTTTTCCCCCCGAGAAATGGGATGTACACTGTATCAGGAAGTGAACATTGTCATTTAGTAGATGTTTGGAATTAGACGTTTGATTTCAAAATAAGCAATGCGTTCAATAGCTCATTACAGGAGAACTATGATGAAGTGTCTAATGTCTACACTAAGAGCTGCCTGAGTGAATGCAATTGTAAACGTCTGCATTGTTTCAGAGAGCGTTACTTTGTATGCATTCATGCTTTTAATCTGACTTACAGAAAATAAATCAATTTCCTCAGGTTATAAAGCTTTTTGTATTCATCTGATGTTAACAACTGCCTCACACAATTCTCTTTAAAACAACACTCAATCACATTATTAATCAAGCTTCTATCTCAAATCATATTTTATAGAACTTTTTTATCAGACTATGTCAATAAATTGGGTCAATATATTTTCTAAAAATGTGATTTTAAATTATACACTTTCAAGGGGAAAATAGCAAATGCATATATGTATATATTCCAAATAATACCAAAGCTGGTGTATTTTGTCACACAAATTTAGTCAATTACTAAGTGTAAAAAATGGTGCCGATAAGCTAATATGGGACATATAGCTGACTCTAATGTGGTAGTTTAAGGAGTGCATTCCATCCAAAGCAACATGTGAAACATATAATTACAAATGCTGTACAAAATATAATTTGAAAAGTAGTTTTATTAAACTTGCCCACATGTAGCGTGCACAGTGACCCCTGCAGACAGTTACAGTAATATACTGTATCTGCTCTGTAATGTTGGGCCCAGGATCCTGAGCAATGTAGTTCCACAAATGATCATTTAGTGCATAGATTATCTTTTGTTTTGTAGAACTCTACTAACCCGTCTTTTTAATGCGCACAGACAGGCAATAAACAGCACTTCTCTGGCCACATAAAAAAACCTATCAAGTCCTTTTCTTTGTCCTCGTCTTGCTATGGAACTTCTCCCCCCCCAGAGGAGAGAGTCCAGCGGGGTCAGTGACAGCCACATGCCCGGACCACCATGTTCCGATACTTCTTGAGGATGACATTGGAGCTGTCGTCAAAGTAGAGCACTGAGATGCCGTGCAGCTGGGTGGGAGCGCAGCAAGGCTTGGGCACAGTCCCAGGGTTTATGAAGTGTACCTACAGTTAGACAGTTAAACCATTACAACACCGATAACTATGACTTGACAGTAGTTCCTGGGTTAAGATGAATGCAAACGGAAGTGGATATTCCTATGTTTTTGACCACTTACCAATGTTTGCACAATAGCATGGTTCGTGGCATTCATGTAGGAATTGAGAGGAAATGCACATTCCCCATCACAGTAATATGCTGCATAGCCCTCAGGAGCAATGATCCAATCCTGACACAAATAAAATATCACTAAATAAGGAACTATGGAAAATGGTAAAGTAGAAACTGCATTTCTTCCTGCCATCTACCTGCCATCCCAGATCACGGAAGCTGACGTATAACTCGTGTTTCTGACATCCAGTTTTAGAAAAGCCAAGTGTTTCTGAAATGTAACAAAATGCAGGGTAAAAAGTAATTATTATTAAACATAATCCACAGTGCTGAAGAGGCAAGGTACAATTTAAATTAGTCGTACAACAGCCAACCATTCAGTTACACATTGACTCCGTACAGAGGTGAGAACCTTTTTTCTGGAACACTTGCACTTGAATATTAGAAGGAAGCCAATCTCAAAACTCACCTGTTGCCGCTTCTACTGCCTTCAGTGCATCCTGGACGGTCCTCTGTGCTTTGTTGCGGTGGGAGTGACGCCCCCTGTGGGCTGATCTGACATTTCGCAGGCGCACTTCATTGGCTTTGAAAAATGCGACCATGAAGGGCTGCTTGTCCTGGGACCCTCCAGCAGTCACGAGCCCCGCCACACCCGGGCTCCTCCTGCGGCCTGCGTCGGAACAGAATGTGACGTGAGACAGGAATCGCCGTTGACCACAGAGGCTCTACAACAAACATGTCTCGAGCATATTTTCATCCATCCTAATATGACCACAGTCACCACTATTGAAAATTGGAGCGAGAAAACCACTTCAGCTTTTTATTGATGCTACATTCATTTGTTTTTGTATGGCCTGGGGAACTTGTGATGATGGAAAAATATGTTGATGACATGACCAAACAGAACATACCAGCATATCCACATGCCATTGACTTGGGTAGATATTTATGTACAATTAAAATATATATATATAAAAGTACAACGAATATAGACCACAGGATAAGGACAACTTTAGAGACACGTTATTTTTTTACGTTCTGTTAATAGTCACATTCAGGTACAACAGCTCCTACTGACCGTGGCTGTCCTCCAGGACCAGGTAAAGTCCTAGGTTGTGTTCAGGATGGAGCAACCACAAGTTACTGGAGGCTGTTAAGTCAAAAACCAACCACCCGTCTTCATTTGCCCACAGTTCTCGTTGCTCCAGCAGCAATAGCTCTCTCTGGCTGTGGAAAGAACGAATTACAACAATTA
>BJKM01000163.1:217500-220000 GCA_015082035.1 Chaenogobius annularis | reverse complement strand
TCTCTCATTACAATCTCTCTCCTCAAGTATTGCAGTGGCTAAAATCATATCTCTCAGATCGGACACAGTGTGTGAGAACCAATAATGCAATGTCCTCTCTGAAGCCCTGCACAACAGGTTTCCCCACAGGGATCAATTTTGGGACCCTTGCTGTTCAGTATTTACATCAATGACCTCCCGGATGTTTGCAGAGATACAGATATCCTCATGTACGCGGATGATGCTGTCATCTATGCGCATGAAAGGGATATGCAGCAAGTGGCTATTAAATTGACTGCTGCTATGGATAAAATCAGTAATTGGCTTCAATCCGCGTGCCTAACACTCAATATTAAAAAGACAGTTGGTATGTATTTTACCAAACAAGACTAAATTAAAGCTATACCTAACATCTATGTCAATGGAACAAAGATAAACATTGTCACTGAGACAAAATACATGGCGTTTATTTAGATCAAACTTTGTCTTTTAAAAAGTACATTCAAAAAGTATGTAACTCAATCAACTATAATATCTTATCTTTAAGACACATGAGGAACAGTTTGACAGACCTATTGCTTATCCTGTTGGTCTCAGGCCAATGAGACCACACTCAGAAAATACAAAATGCTTAGTTTTGACAATTTTATTTTATTTTCAAATCTAAGAACTCTATTCAAAATCCTGAATAATGCTGCTTCACCTCCCCTGAAAAAATATGTCCAACTTTGCTCTGAACAAACGACTCGATCGACCCACTCCACAGCTAGCAGAAATTGCACCATCCCGAAAAGATCCTCTGCTTTCTCGCAATCGGCCTTTTCTTTTTCAACTATCAGACACTGGAATCAACTTCCAGATAGTTTGAAATTGTCTGTATTCATAACTTCACTCGTAACTTGAAAAAACACATCCTAGATAATCAACGGTGCCGACATCAGCCAAGTTAGATTTTAGCTGTATTTTTTTATCGGTTTGAACTAATTTTGTAATTTTTAGAAATGGATTTGTTTTATAGTTTATTTTACTGAGCTAATGCTACAAATGAAATGTAATGTGCTGAAATTGTGATGTACTTTTATTACTGTTGTTATGTATTCACCTGCCCAGGGACTGCAGGAGGAAAGTAGCAGTAGCTAAATCTGGTGCAGATCATCTTTCCTCTTGAAGATGAATGATTTTGTACGTGGTCCCTGACAAATAAAGACTGAACTATATTTTTTGTTTATGTGTGATTGTAATCTATTTTAGGCATAATTAGATTAGGTATTACTATTTTCCATATATACAAATTAAACAGAAATATATTTTTAAGCCTAGGTGGGTGTATAGTAAAGAGAATATACTGCCTCAAGTCACATATTTTTATATTTGCTGGATATGTTTGTATTTTTAAAGTTTGATTGTTCTCTTGCAGGCTGGGAAATTGGCAGTTGAACGAGGTTGGGCCATAAACGTGGGTATGTTTAGACATTTGACACAAAGCCTCAAAGCACATTTTCAAGTATAGTTTATACCATTTACATTCAAGTAATTTTTTGTTTAGTTTAGTAATATTTTGGTCCATATGACTCAATGTGTAGAGGTTACTCATTATCATATATTATAAAGCGCTTTCATAGCACAAAGAGTGTAACCATCCTGTCCCCACCATCCCCACTTCAACCCTCAACACCCTATGTATACACGCAACCCCACACACATTAAAATAGTGAAAGTAAAATAGTGAGCATGAGTACAGATGAGCCATGCAGTGGAGCTGCTTGTCTTCAGAAGGGACAGGGAAGCTGCTCAGAGTTAATTGGAAGATAGATGGATCCAAAGACAGGGCAATCTTTGAAGAAAACCTGTTGGCATCTGTAAGACTTGAGACTAGGTTTGCCTTCAGCTGGACAGCGACCCTAAACGTAAAGCCAAAAAATCATGGAATGGTCTTAAACATAGTCATGTGTTAGAATGGCCCAGTGAAAGTCCAGACCTAAATCCAAACGGGAATCAGTGGCAAGATCTGAAAACAACTGCTCTCCATTAAACAACTGCTCCCCATCAAATCTGACTGAGCTTGAGCTGTTTTGCAAAGAAGAATGGACAAAGCATTTAATCTTACGTGTGCAAAGTTGGTAGAGACACACCCCAAAAAACTTTCAGCTGTCATTGCAGCAAAAGTCAGCTCCACAAAGTATCAATCAAAAGGGTCTTGTGCTGCACGGTGGTCAAGTGGTTGAGGCACAGCACGCCAAGCTCCTAGGGCTGCTGGCCGCAGTGTCATGAGTTCGATTCCCTACTCCGACAATTGCTGCATGTCCTCCCTTCTCTATCATCCCCCATTTCACGCTGTACTTTCCTGTCAATAAAGCCTCGGGCAACAAAATCTTTTAAAAAAAAATATGGGTCTCTAGCTTGCTCTTAATAAAATAAATGTTCTCTGCAGCCGTGAGGTCTTGTGACGGGCTGTTCTCTGGTCAAGGAACATTGCACTGTAAAGACGTTGTGAATGTGTTTTCTGACTTTGGGAATGACT